>CACVBM020001409.1:20478-50377 GCA_902728155.2 Microthlaspi erraticum | reverse complement strand
CCTCTACGAGCTACTTCCATTTTTTATTACAAGCTCAAGAAGAATTTTCTATAGTATGGATGCATCTTTTTTGTTCAATTTAGGTTAAAACCCCAACGATAATATATGATGATAGAGCAGGAATAAGCACATTCCTTTGATTCCGTCACAATTAATAATATTATGCAAATCGGCCCGTTTTCCACTTCCTCCTCAAAGAAGAGGAAGTACTTGGAGAAAAAGATTACTTCCAAGAAAAATGGAAAGAGATAAACACCAAAGAATAATATTTCCAAAAAAAATATGGAAGAATATCTTGAAGAAGCGGACCTCCTCTCCATATAAATAGAAGACCCCTCATTTCTTGAAGACCATCCACAAATATCATCATTCATCCAGAAATATTCAGAAAACCCTAGTTATAATTCGTTTTTGTTCTTAGTTTCTTTACTTCTTTTTGTATTATCACCCCTTGTTCCATCTTTATCTTTGGTTGATCTAATAAAGAGACTCTCCTAATTCCACATCTCTTATCTTACTATTACTCATGTGATTTTGAGATCTAACATATGATTAATGATTTTTGTTTTAAAATGCTTTTAAATCAACAATGTATGTAATTTATCTTAACATTAAAACCAAAAAAAAAGACAATGTAATTGGCCAAAGGTGTGGAATGCTCATGTACATTATATATTGTGAAATTGCGAGTACAAAATCTAGAGGAAGTCAAACTGTTGAGATAAACACTATTGAAGTGACTATAAGAATAAAGTCGCATATCTCTCTAAAAACTGCTCCGCCATTAGGCTCTTACTTCCCATGAACGCTCTGTAGAGGTCCATCGTTGAGATTGCCTCTGAGTCTCGTCTGACCATACTACTTGTGGGCTGTCGCCAAATCAAAACTCGTCAAACTACACTAAAGACAATGTTTATTACAACCCAAAAGATAGTAAAATTATACACGAAACTAAAACTGAACCCAAACCAAACTTTTAAGGGTTATGATAAAAAAAATTACGTAATATACCAAAGTATAGAAAATTCGGCCAAAGTACCAACCTTAATTTGTCTTAAAGTTTATGTTTTCTAGAGGTAAAAAGTGAGCTGTTAAGCGAGAAAGTAAGAGTATTAATAAAAAAATATATACAAGTAATACAGCCTGTCCAACTTCGGGTCCCTTATTTTTTCGTGAGATCAACAGTAGTCTTTCAGTGTAGTAAATCCTGGTATTATTGTGTTTACCAAAAAAAAAAAAATCTTGGTATTATTGTAAGCTAAAATAAAACTTTTTTTTTTTAGTAATTGAACTCAAAACCTATGCCTTCTTCATGTTTTCATATAGTGCAAATTTCTGTTTGTGTTAGGTTACATGAACTTGCTCAGTTGCTTGGAATCTTGGCTGCAACACTCGATACTAGAAGAAAAGAGACACAGTGAGTAGCTTGTCAAATACCACATGTACTTAACTCACCAAATGTTATATCATCATCAACATGAGAGGATAACAAAATTAGAACAAGTAGAGAAATCACATGATTTTATAGAGAACTGGTTATAACTTTTTCTTTCAGTGCTTGGAGGCACATGATGACGATGCGTAGGATTCGGACTAAAAGTTTGTGGTTCTTGCAGGGGCGGAGCTAGTAATTAAGGATACTAGGGATTAAAGCCCCGCGCAAGCGCGGGGTTGTTCGAGATAATGTTTCTGTTTGATTTTATTTATATTCATTGATTTGAAATTTTGAATTATGATGGTTATATGTTAACTTTCATGTTTTGGTTATATTTTGAGTTAACACAACAATTAACACTAACAATATGATCAATTTTTTTATTAAGATATTAACACATTTCTTCATCTCGAGTTTTCTATTTCTAAAATTTAATATGCATTTGACTCAACGTTAAAATTTGTAAACATGATGTAGATTCGAAATTGCACTCAAAATATGATGAAAAAGATAAACATGTATAAGTTCTTACATATATGCTTTATTGTGATAGCATGTGAGAATTGATTATTTTCTATTATGTTAGTTTTGTAGATATAAATTGTATTTTTGAAACAAACATATCACCATTCTTAAAATTTTCATGCTTTTCGTTGCAATGAAATTTAAATAATAACTCAAATTCTATTTTCTAATAAAACAAACTCTAACTCTAATTTTTATTAGCTTTTTACTATGTTAAATAATTTATAATGTACCTTTTTTACTTGTAAGTACATTATAATATTTTTAAATAGGATAAATCATTTGAATTAAAACTTAACTATTATATGCTATTTCAAGTTAAATATTTATTTATTTAATCTCCATTTTATATTAGAACTTTTTTTAAAACTTTTAACATCAAAATATCACATACTTTATATTAATCAATTAAATTGTTTCTGTATTTTTATTAGTTTTGTTTATGTGTAAAGCAGGAATATATATAAATAAATATTAATACACATATATTAAATATCTTAAATACAATTAATGATTTTTTTGCTGATGTGGATGGCCTAGAAGGAGAGAGCAACTCTCCTATTATATATAAGATTGGGTGGTTAGCTGACCCCCACTAATTTTTTTTCTTTCTCTTATTACTTTAATCAAAAATTTAATGACTCTGTTTTAAATTAATAATTGACTCCTTTAAAATATCTATACTATATAAAAGTCTGAGAGCATCCACATCAGCTTTTAAAAAACCAATTAAATTTCGCCAAATAAGCATTTTAATTTCAAAATCGAAAATTAAATATTTTTTTGAGAAAAATTACAATTATTGTATCAAGGAATGGAAATTGTACTATTTTGAATTTTAATACTTACATTATTTAACTTCTATACTACATAAAAGTTGAGGCTATAAGCCTCTGAGAGCGTCCACATCAGCTTTTAAAAAACCAATTAAATTTCGCCAAATCAGCATTTTAATTTTAAAATCGAAAGTTAAATAATTTTTTGAGAAAAATTATAATTATTGTATTAAAGAATGGAAATTGTACTATTTTAATTTTAATACTTACATTATTTCCCTTAACCTATTATTTAAAATAGTTAATAGAAATTTAACATAAAAAATAGTTAAACTAACAAAAATAACATATTATTAGAAAAGCTAAACTAACTAATTAAAATAAAAAGGAAATAAACAATTTTACTATTTCAATGTTTGGCATTGGCTATAAATAGTCCTCTAAACTTTAGAATACACATACAAGAGTTCTAAAGACAACCACATTCTTCTTCTTCTTGAGAGAGAGAGAGAGAGAGAGAGAGAGAGTATTTAAATAGCTATGTCTTCTTCCAGCTCTTCTGTTTCTGATCAGTTACGGCATCCTTTTGTTTTCGATGAACTCACTAAACGATTTTGTAAGAAAGAGCTGCTTGCTAGAGTCATCCACTTATGGGAGGCAAGGAATACTAAAAAAGAAGGTCTGCTTATGGGATATGAACTGCTTCTAATCGATCAAAAGGTAACAACACCAATATTATTTACCAATTACCAATAGAAAGTAAAATCATCATCAACTTATATACTCTTTTCTACCATAATTTAATATAGGGAACTAAAATTCAAGCATTCATACCGACTAATCGACTAGGAGACTATGAGGAAAAACTAAAGGCTGGTGAAGTTAACAAGTTTTATAGCTTTCTGGTCATCAACAACAAAAAAGACGGGCGAAGTCTACAACATTGGTAGTTTTTTGGTCATCATCAACAAAACGAGCTACAAGTTCTCCTCACACAGATTTCTCATCCAATTCATTTCGGAAACAACAATGGTGCAAGCAGACTATGATGACTACACTATTGAGGGTCAAAACTCGGAGTAGATGGAACCCCTATGGACAGTACGAGCTACCAATGCTCCACCAAGGCCAAGGGAGCCACACACACTTCGATGAAGAAGAGGAAGAAGAGGAGCCGCAAGCTCGATCGAGTGAGCGGAACCCAGTTGCGATGGAGTGCCCTGATGGCCGTCTCCCATCTCCAGACCACGACCTTGCTCCCAGTTCTTTGGGGGGCACTGAGGTATCCAAACACCAACCCTTGTACATACCATTTCATATTTTCTTGCATTTGTTTTTGTTTTTCTTGGTTTTGCCCTCTTGAATCTTTCACTAAATTTTTCTCACACAAGGGACTGTGTGATTTAAGTTTGGGGGAGGGTTCAAGAGATGATTTAACCTTGTTTTCTTTGTTCTTAGTTTTTCATTCTCTTTTGCATAGAAAAACCAAAAAAATCATAAAATTTTCAAAAAATCCAAAAATATTTTCATCTTTTTGCATTCATATTTGTTAGACTTGTTTAGGATTGCATTTTTCACTTGCATTGTTGATTTGACTTTGAAAACTTGTCCATCTTTTGCGATTTCTTGAGTGCCCTGTTTTTAGATTCTTTTGTGCATTAGGGTGAGATTGATTGAGCAGCAAGAACCATGTTTATCTTGATCATATCACTGCATGCACATCTCATTCAACCATTGCTGTGATTTGATGCATTTCCCTATCTATTTGAACCATAACTTGATCTTTAATTACCAATGCTTGCATTTGATTTCAACTCATGGCTACCACATACATATCTGGACATTCTTTACATTTTCATATCCCTTTGCTTGTCCAGATAGCTGATCTCTATCTTTGAGACAGTTACCACACCTTAAACCTAAGCCTTTTCATTTCAAACCCCTATTATCTCTTGTGCGAATGTGAGAACCTTTCTTGGCTTTGCTTAGCATAAGGTGTTGTGTTTAAACCGGCAGGGGCAGTAGTTCTAGTTGTCTAGTTCTCTTGGGATTGTTTTCAGGCTAAGTTTGGGGGTGCCAACTCGAGCTCGATCGAGTTGGGTGTAAAAACCAGAAAAGTGGTAAAAGTTGGGAAAATCCAAAGGAAAAAGAGTTTAGTTAAGTCCAGGGAGTTGGCAGTGTTAAAAAGGGTCTAGTAAAGGTTTGGGAAGTTAAAAAAGGAAGTAAAAAGGGTTCTAAGTAGAAATGAAAAGAAGGCAAAGCCTCAAGTGTCAAAAAGAAAGAAAAGTTCCCTAAGTGTTTAGAAAATCCCAAACCGCTAGATGTTACCTCAAGAAGCCTCTCCCTAGGAAGTTCTTAAAAGAAAAGTGAGCAAAGCTCCTCAGTTTCAAAGGCGAAATGCCAAAAAGGGTAGTTAGGATTTTGTTCTAAAAAGCTCTAAGTGTTGAACTCGATCGAGTTAGGATTAGGCGGCTCGAGCTGCTGTTCTTGCATCATCTTTGGTTCTAACACTTAGCCTTCTGCCAAAGCAAAGCCACTTTCTTGAGAGATCCCTGTTACTAAACCACCATACAAAAGAGACCCTCTTTGTCTCTTAACCCATAAACCCTTGAAACCAAATGAGTTGATTGATCTTGCATGTTTTTGGTTCACTGTTTTTGCTTAATGAATGTTAAAGGGATTTGCTGATTTGAATGCATTGTTTGAGTGACTGTGAAGTGGGATTGATGTTGATAAGCATGGTTAAATCTTAATGAATATCTCTCACCTTGTTGCATTCTAGAATCTCTAAGTTGGACATTTAGCAAATCGCTTTTGAGGACATGTTTTTAAGTGTTGAATCAGCTTTTTCAAACCTCATCTCTTTCTTGTTCTATTTGTTTGCTTGAGGGCAAGCAAAGTTCAAGTTTGGGGGTGTTGATGTACTTGCATTTTACATAGTTTTAGCACATCTTTTATGCATCTTTTGCATAGTTTTAGCATCCATTTGCATCATATCTTGTTCCTTTTCTCTTCTTATGCATTCATGTAGTTTTAGGTTGCATTTGCATACATATGCATGTTTGGTCCTTTGAAATAGGTCTTTTGGAGCATTCTGGAGCATATGGGACGTGAGGAGCATGGAGGGACTTGGCACATGGACGCAGCTCAACTGGATACGCAAAGGAAGAAGGGAGAAGCCATCTTGAAGACCAGCTCGACCATCTACTCGACCAACCGGTCGAGTTCCTCAACTCGACCGGCCAAGCTTCAACTCGATCGAGCTGAGAAGTCAAAGTCAAACCCGAAAAATGTTGCTTCCCCCTTGACTTTCCTTTGACCCTAAACCTAATCCTCTTGTATTTAAAGGCTCTAAGCCACGAAAAAACCACCAAGCTTTAGATTACTTTTGTTTTAGTTTCTTTTAATTTATTGTCTTTTACTTTTTGAGATCTAATCCCATCTTTGTGTTCTTGAAGCTCTTGCTTCTTGAATCCTAGATCCTGGATAATCTCTTTTGTATTTGCACTTGCTTATTTCAATAAAAGTTGTTTAATTTCATCTCCTCTTTCTTATGATGTCTCTTTTATTGCATTTGCTTGTGTTTACATTCATGTGTAGTGAGTAGTTACCCATTAGGGTTTGAGATGGGATAGATTAGAGGTTTCATATGCTTAATCCTTCTAGCTTATGGTCTTAATCTAGATTCTCTCTCTTTTGGATAGATCTTAAGGCTACATGACCACTACCCCTGGCTTGTAAGTCCTTAGGCGATTCTCCACACGGAAGTGATGGCATTCGCTGGAAAAGATCCACTAAGAGCTCCAATATCTCTTGCTCTAGAAATGAGGTCTAAGGGGTTGGATGGATTAGTTTGGGCAATGATCCTATGCCTCCAAGGTTTGATTCTCACTGGCTAATGATGATAGGATTTGTGTGTGGATGTGAAAAGATATGAAATGAGATGTGTGGAATGCAATCAGTGGTATATGATGAGGTGGTAAGATGCAAACACAAACACAGTCAACAATTCCCTTTAACCATGATAGTTGATGTAGTACAAAGGGTTATCAATCCAAAATGGGAAACTTGTCACTCTTTGAGAATATGAAACAACCAGAAAGTCAAGCAAGCAGTTAAAGATTTGAAGTAACACTAACAACCTAAATAAAATGAAAAGCAGTGCAATAAAAGTAAACAAAGCAGTGAAGTACAGCTCGACCAAGACTCGAGTCGAGTCAGAACAAAGTACCAGCTCGATCGAGTTTAGGGACGAGTTGAGACAAACAAAGCTAAAGGTGACGACTTTAACAAGATAAAGAGAGAATTAGGGTTCAAGACAGGGTTTTGCAATCAAAGGAATCTACACTTAATCAATCTAGCTCTTAAAACTCCTTGTATCAAGGCTTCTCTTGATATTGGGCTTCTCAATGCCTAGCCAACCCTTTCCCAAGGTGAAGGCTATCAACCAAGGAATGATCTCAGAAACAGGGGGTTAGCCAGTGAGAATCAAACCTTGGAGGCTATAGGATCATTGCCCAAACTAATCCATCCAACCCCTTAGACCTCTATTGTCTAGAGCAAGAGATATTGGAGCTCTTAGTGGATCTTTTCCAGCGAATGCCATCACTTTCGTGTGGGGAGTCGCCTAAGGACTTACAAGCCAGGGGTAGTGGTCATGTAGCCTTAAGATCTATCCAAAAGAGAGAGAATCTAGATTAAGACCATAAGCTAGAAGGATTAAGCATATGAAACCTCTAATCTATCCCATCTCAAACCCCAATGGGTAACTACTCACTACACATGAATGTAAACACAAGCAAATGCAATAAAAGAGACATCATAAGAAAGAGGAGATGAAATTAAACAACTTTTATTGAAATAAGCAAGTGCAAATACAAAGAGATTATCCAGGATCTAGGATTCAAGAAGCAAGAGCTTCAAGAACACAAAGATGGGATTAGATCTCTAAAAAGTAAAAGACAATAAATTAAAAGAAACTAAAACAAAATAATCTAAAGCTTGGTGGTTTTTTCGTGGCTTAGAGCCTTTAAATACAAGAGGATTAGGTTTAGGGTCAAAGGAAAGTCAAGGGGGAAGCAACATTTTTCGGGTTTGACTGTTGACTTCTCAGCTCGATCGAGTTGAAGCTTGGCCGGTCGAGTTGAGGAACTCGACCGGTTGGTCGAGTAGACGGTCGAGCTGGTCTTCAAGATGGCTTCTCCCTTCTTCCTTTGCGTATCCAGTTGAGCTGCTTCCATGTGCCAAGTCCCTCCATGCTCCTCATGTCCCATATGCTCCAGAATGCTCCAAAAGACCTATTTCAAAGGACCAAACATGCATATGTATGCAAATGCAACCTAAAACTAACATGAATGCATAAGAAGAGAAAAGGAACAAGATATGATGCAAATGGAAGCTAAAACTATGCAAAAGATGCATAAAAGATGTGCTAAAACTATGTAAAATGCAAGTACATCAACACCCCCAAACTTGAACTTTGCTTGCCCTCAAGCAAACAAATAGAACAAGAAAGAGATGAGGTTTGAAAATAGCTGATTCAACACTTAAAAACATGTCCTCAAAAGCGATTTGCTAAATGTCCAACTTAGAGATTCTAGAATGCAACAAGGTGAGAGATATTCATTAAGATTTAACCATGCTTATCAACATCAATCCCACTTCACAGTCACTCAAACAATGCATTCAAATCAGCAAATCCCTTTAACATTCATTAAGCAAAAACAGTGAACCAAAAACATGCAAGATCAATCAACTCATTTGGTTTCAAGGGTTTATGGGTTAAGAGACAAAGAGGGTCTCTTTTGTATGGTGGTTTAGTAACAGGGATCTCTCAAGAAAGTGGCTTTGCTTTGGCAGAAGGCTAAGTGTTAGAACCAAAGATGATGCAAGAACAGCAGCTCGAGCCGCCTAATCCTAACTCGATCGAGTTCAACACTTAGAGCTTTTTAGAACAAAATCCTAACTACCCTTTTTGGCATTTCGCCTTTGAAACTGAGGAGCTTTGCTCACTTTTCTTTTAAGAACTTCCTAGGGAGAGGCTTCTTGAGGTAACATCTAGCGGTTTGGGATTTTCTAAACACTTAGGGAACTTTTCTTTCCTTTTTGGACACTTGAGGCTTTGCCTTCTTTTCATTCTACTTAGAACCCTTTTTACTTCCTTTTTTAACTTCCCAAACCTTTACTAGACCCTTTTTAACACTGCCAACTCCCTGGACTTAAACTCTTTTTCCTTTGGGTTTTTCCCAACTTTTACCACTTTTCTGGTTTTTACACCCAACTCGATCGAGCTCGAGTTGGCACCCCCAAACTTAGCCTGAAAACAATCCCAAGAGAACTAGACAACTAGAACTACTGCCCCTGCCGGTTTAAACACAACACCTTATGCTAAGCAAAGCCAAGAAAGGTTCTCACATTCGCACAAGAGATAATATGGGGTTTGAAATGAAAAGGCTTAGGTTTAAGGTGTGGTAACTGTCTCAAAGATAGAGATCAGCTATCTGGACAAGCAAAGGGATATGAAAATGGTAAAGAATGTCCAGATATGTATGTGGTAGCCATGAGTTGAAATCAAATGCAAGCATTGGTAATTAAAGATCAAGTTATGGTTCAAATAGATAGGGAAATGCATCAAATCACAGCAATGGTTGAATGAGATGTGCATGCAGTGATATGATCAAGATAAACATGGTTCTTGCTGCTCAATCAATCTCACCCTAATGCACAAAAGAATCTAAAAACAGGGCACTCAAGAAATCGCAAAAGATGGACAAGTTTTCAAAGTCAAATCAACAATGCAAGTGAAAAATGCAATCCTAAACAAGTCAAATATGAATGCAAAAAGATGAAAATATGGTTTTTCTATGCAAAAGATGAAAAACTAAGAACAAAGAAAACAAGGTTAAATCATCTCTTGAACCCTCCCCCAAACTTAAATCACACAGTCCCTTGTGTGAGAAAAATTTAGTGAAAGATTCAAGAGGGCAAAACCAAGAAAAAACAAGAACAAATGCAAGAAAATATGAAATGGTATATACAAGGGTTGGTGTTTGGATACCTCAGTGCCCCCCAAAGAACTGGGAGGCTAGGTCGTGGTCTGGAGATGGGAGACGGCCATCAGGAGCACTCCACTGCAACTGGGTTGCCTCGGCTCACTCGATCGAGCTTGCGGCTCCTCTTCCTCCTCTTCTTCATCGTTCAAAGTGTGTGGCTCCCTTGGCCTTGGTGGAGCTGGCTTGCTCGAAGCTGTTGTAGGGGTCCAGTTGGTCTGGGAGAAGTCCTGGTACTGCGTTGATCGTACTCGAATCCGGATCTCAAACAGGGGCTCCTCCAGGTCAACTCGACCCTCAGCTCGATCGAGTTGAGTTTCCTCTGTTTGGACTCGATCGAGTCCGGTGGTCGAGCTGGAGCGTCTGGCCTTGGAAGTCTTCCTCCTTCTCTGCGTGTTGTCTTCTCCTTCCCTTGGCTCGAAAGAAGAGGCTCTGTGAGGCTCTTGGGCAGGGAGCCTCCTTGGAGTGGTGAGGAGTGACTACTCCTAGGGAATGTGGGGGCCTTGGACTTCTTCTTCTTGCTTGAAGAACCAGAAACCTTCTTCTCCAAACTTTTGATCTTGCTCACCATCTTGTCCATGGACTTTTGCATCTTCTCAATGGCTTTCCCTTGCCATTTGTTGAACTTTTGGAGAAGTCCAATCCTCTTGTGGCAGCCACAACAGAGGGGTTCATCCTTGGAGCCTCATACTCCTCAAAGTAATAGCACTCAGGCTCACCCAAATCCGCACTCTCCTGGCCTGATCTTCAGCTGACTCAGCTCGATCCTCAGCTCGATCAGCTCGATCGAGCTCAGGCTCCTCTTCTCTTGCAAATCGCTTCATGCCCAACAAAGTGTACACAGGGGGTCTGAAGTCAATGTTCTCACCTCCTAGACCGTGGTGAGCTCAGGGTTGGGCAGGAGAAGCTTGGAGGGTCCAGCCAATGGGTGGGTGAACTTGAATTGGAACCTCCCATCCAACTCCTTGTGCTCAATGAGGAGGTTGGTCTTGCAAAACTTGATGTCCATCCAACCTGGTGGAGTAGACCTTCTCTTGTCAGTTGAACTCCAGCTGCACAAAGATAGGTGTGATCACCCCTCCAACACTAAGCTTTCTTCCTCTTTGGTGCCTAGTGTTGTAAGCTGTGACTTGTAGGTGGAGCTGCTCAAGGAGAGGCATGAGTTCCCTGCGTGTGCCCTGTCTCCTCTGATCTTCTTCCCATCCTTGTGCGTGAGATGATGGGCTTGATTCCCATGTCAAGGAGCTTCACTTCTCCCTCATTGATTGTCCAGTGCCTTTCCTTGCAAAGAAGGTGTTGGCAAGTGCCTTGTGCACATATCTAAGCACAGGACTTCTGATCTGGCAGCCTTGGACCTTGAGGAAGAGTACCCCTCTTCAGCGATTGTAGCCCAAACTCTTTGGAGTTCTTCTTCCTTGATGTTCCATAGGTTACCTTCTCCATAGTGAACCCAAACAGATCTCAAGCTGCCTAAAGGTCACCATCTTCTTCTCTCCCTTGCCAAGAAGTGTATCCCCCAATCCTTGGTCCAACTCAGCTCGATCGAGCTCATCAAACTGTGACCTCATTGAGCCAAAAACTCACAAGTGAGCTCCTTGTAAGACTCCATGCGGTGAGAGAAGAACTTCCAATTGCATGTTCTTGAGCACCAACTCCACATCCTCAAAGATCCAAGGGCCTCTCATGTGTCATCATGTGGGTACTTGGTCTCCACAAAGTCCATGGAGAAGAGAGCATTGTAGTGCTCTTGGTACATGGGGAGCTCATCCTCCTCTTGCTCTGCCTCAGCCTCTTCCATTGGCTCATCTTGGTTCCCCTCTTGTCATCTTCATCAACCAATTGGTTCACCTCTTCTCCTTCCTCTTCACTCTCAGTCTCATCACTTCCTTCTTCATTGGAGAGCCATTTCCCTCCTCTTGAACAAGGTTCACTCCAATCTCAAACTCCCCTTGCTCACTCTCACTACTAATGGGTCATTCCTCTTCTTGGTTCTCCTTTCTTCCCTCAATCTCTCACTCTCAGACTGTTCCTCAGAGTAGACATATCCCTCTGCATCAGATTCTTCCATCCTCTGATCCATCCTCTCCAAATCGGCTTGCATCTTAAGCCTTCTTTCCCTTGCATTGCTTGATTCACCCTCAACCATTCTCCTCTGTGAAGCGCGGCTTCCCTCACTGTTTGTCATCCTTGTTACTCTGTTTCTTCACTAAAGTACCTGAAATGCATCAAAGATTACAAAGAATTAGAGTTGTAATGATCGGTTTGGTCAACTCGACACTCAGCTCGATCGAGTCAAAAAACTCGAGTGACAAACTCGATCGAGTTGGGTGAAAACAGAGTATAACCAAACCTAATTCAAGTATTAAGAGCTGGAAAGGATGCTAATCAATCAAATTGAACCAAGAACAACTAGTAAATGGAACAATGAGCAATTCTAGTGAGAAACTAAGCATCTTAACCAATACCAAACTCAAATTCAATTTCAAGCACATGCAACAAGTTTAAAGGCAAAACAGAGGTGAGGTGAAACAAACTAACAAGATTATACAGCAGAGGCGAAATATGAGCAATTACTCAAGAACAAGTCCACAAGGGACACATGCAATCAAAAATCAAAGAGAAACAAGCAATATGAAATCGAGATGGATGAATCAAGGGTTTAGGGTTCATACCTTGTTGAATGATGAATTGAAGACAGTAAACTAAAACCCAAGCAAAACAATGAAGAACAAGAGAAATCGCAAAAACTTAAGAGAGAAAGAGGAAATTCGAAATTTCTTGTGGTGAAGAGAGAGAGGATGAGTTTCAGAAATTTTAAGTGTGGGAGAGAGAGAGAGTGGATTCGATCGAGTTATGGGGAAGAGGGGTGTTTGAGATGTGTGGTTGAGATTAAAAGATGAAATAAAGAGGGAACAAGAAGCTAGGGATTCTCTGATCAATTAGGGTAGTGGGGGACCAAAATCAGCTTGTGGGACCCACTCCCTTGACCAAGAAAACGGTTATGAATTTGAAATTCAAAAACTTACCTCGGTCGAGTTGTGTAGCTCGATCGAGTTGCCCTGGTTTCTAGCTCGATCGAGCTATCGGTCGAGCTGGCTCCTTGACACCTAAACTTAACTTATTCAAAGGTTAAAAACATAAAGATAGATAGAAATTGCATAAATAGAGTATGTACAAGGATAAACATGGGACTTCCTCCCAAGTGAGCTTGTTTAAGGTCCCATAGCTTGACCTTTACCTTCTTAGGCATTGGTTGAGCTAGTCCCACCATCAAGGGTGATAGTGAGGACTTGAGACAGAAGCTCCTTTAGCTTGGTTGGGTCCCTGGACTGTTCTGAAGTCACCAAGGCCTTGGCTCTAGAGAATGGCCTTGATCTCCCCTTGTACCTTATCTTGTACTCAATCTTCCCATTTTCAAACTTGGTGGGGAACAAAGTCATTGTGAGCTGAGATGGCTTGATGAAGGGGCCTGAGCTGGTGGATCTTTTCTTTTATCCCCTGGTCTTGCCTTAGAGGCTACATCCTCCCCTTCTTTTAGAGCCCTTCCTAGTGGCTCATCAAACAAAGCTTGAAGGCTCTCTTCATCAAGCACACAAGGGGCTTGAACAAGTCTCTCAGCTCTTGGCCTATCAGATCGTGGTTTCTCAACTCTAGCCCTCTCAAGACGTGGCTTCTCAATCCTTGGTCCTCTCTCATCCTTATCCTTCCCAACTCTTGGTTCCTTGTCAACCCTTTCCTTCACAACCTTTGTAGCTCCATGACTCTTAGAACTGAGAGTGGTACTGTCAATTGTGGCACAAAAGTCTGAACCTCTAGGCTGCAAGCGATATGACACCAAACTATTCACCTTGTGAAGGATCACTTCTTGCTTGTGAAAGTCTATTGAAGCGCCAACTGTACTAAGGAAAGGGGTTCCCAATAACAGAGGCAAATCCTTCTCTTCTTCCATTTCCATCACAGTGAGATCAGTTTGGATGATGCATTCTCCAATTTTCAAGTGATAGTTCTTGAACACTCCAAGAGGAGACTTAGAAGTTGCATCTCCAAACATGATTGAAGTAGTAGGGCGCTGCAAGGCTCCAGCAATGCCTAGCTTCTCTGCCATGGAGAGAGAGATCAGATTGATGCTTGCTCCAGAATCCACTAAGGCATTGTCAATCTCAAGATGCCCAAGTGTGCAAGGGAGAGTGAATTTCCCTTGATCCTTGACCTTTGGTAGGAAGGTGGGTGAAGTAAGCAGGTTGAACTGATGAGTAGACTCTTGTAGGACCTCTGAAACTTTATCACTGTTGGCTAGAACATCCTTGACCATTTGCATTTGATCAAATGCCTCACTCATGCTATCCATAGGAGGCAACTCAATTCCAATCCCACTGAGATCTCTTCTGAACTTGTGAATCACTTCCTTGTGACCTTGACTAAGTAGGCGAGACGAGGAAGCGGCAACCGGTTGGTAAGGATCAAGCAAAAATGGTTTTCGGACAGAAGAGGTCGGACTCGATCGAGCTAGAGTTGGACTCGATCGAGCTGCCGATCGAGCTTGTCGTGCGAGCTCAACTGGTGAAGTGTGAATGGCCACAGTAGGTGCCTGCACTTCTGGTTGATCAATCTAAACCCTGAACAAGGTTGATCATCCCAACTTGATCTCAAAGTTGTGGTTCTGCACTGGTGGTGGAACAATTCCTTGTCTCTGTTGGTGGCGGTCTAGGAGATGCTCCAAACCGCCACCAACAGAGACAAGGAATTGTTCCACCACCAGTGCAGAACCACAACTTTGAGATCAAGCTGGGAATGATCAACCTTGTCCAGAACAAGATGTTCCATGGATTGCCAAGTGAAGACCCCATTGACCACCTTGATGAGTTTGATAGGCTTTGTGATTTGACAAAGATCAATGGTGTCTCTGAAGATGCCATCAAGCTGAGACTCTTTCCTATGTCTCTAGCTGACAAAGCTCACCAATGGGAGAAGAGCTTGCCCCATGGCACAATCACCACTTGGGATGAATGCAAGAAGGCCTTTCTTGCTAAATTTTTCTCCACCGGTCGCACAGCCAAGCTTAGGAGCGAGATATCGAGCTTCATCCAGCGAAACAATGAGACATTCGCTGAGGCTTGGGAGAGGTTCAAAAGCTACACAAGTCAGTGCCCACAGCATGGATTCAACAATGAATCACTATCTCCACTCTTTATAGAGGATGCTTGCCTAGGTATAGGGAGATGCTAGACACAGCAAGCAATGGCAACTTTCCTAAACCAGGATGTAGATGATGGCTGGCAACTTGTGGAGAACATAGCTAACTCAAATGGAAGTTATGGAGAAGAGTATGATCGCACCAATCGGAGCTCGACCCACCACTCGATCGAGTCAGACAAAAAGTTGAGAAAAGATGTTAAGGCATTGAATGAGAAGTTGGATAAGCTGATCAACCCACCAACCGCCCCAGCCTGCACCTTCACAAGAGAATGAGCTCAAAGCAATGCTAAAGCAACTACTTCAAGGGCAAGCTGATGGTAGTGGACACAAGCAAGAAGCTAGCTGAAATAAACTCCAAGATCGAGAATCTCAACACAAGGGTTTACTCTCTGGAGAATCATGCTTCTTCTGTTGCTGCTGCTACAAAGCAAGGACAACTACCTGGTAAAGCTATTCAGAACCCCAAGGAACAGTGCAAGGTCATCTTCACTCAAGAAGGACTTGTTGAAGAAGAGGATCAAGAAAGGGTCATTGAAGATTTTTGTTTACTGCTGAATGATGAAGAGATTGTTGCTGCTGAGGCTCCTGGAGTCCAGATTGATCAACCAGAAGTGCATGCACCTACTGTGGCCATTCACACTTCACCAGTTGAGCTCGCACGACAAGCTCGATCGGCAGCTCGATCGAGTCCAACTCTAGCTCGATCGAGTCCGACCTCTTCTGTCCGACAGCCTGTTTTGCTTGATCCTTACAACCGGTTGCCGCTTCCTCGTCTCGCCTACTTAGTCAAGGTCACAAGGAAGTGATTCACAAGTTCAGAAGAGATCTCAGTGGGATTGGAATTGAGTTGCCTCCTATGGATAGCATGAGTGAGGCATTTGATCAAATGCAAATGGTCAAGGATGTTATGGCCAACAGTGATAAAGTTTCAGAGGTCCTACAAGAGTCTACTCATCAGTTCAACCTGCTTACTTCACCCACTTTCCTACCAAAGGTCAAGGATCAAGGGAAATTCACTCTCCCTTGCACACTTGGGCATCTTGAGATTGACAATGCCTTAGTGGATTCTGGAGCAAGCATCAATCTGATCTCTCTCTCCATGGCAGAGAAGCTAGGCATAGCTGGAGCCTTGCAGCGCCCTACTACTTCAATCATCTTTGGAGATGCAACTTCTAAGTCTCCTCTTGGAGTGTTCAAGAACTATCACTTGAAAATTGGAGAATGCATCATCCAAACTGATCTCACTGTGATGGAAATGGAAGAAGAGAAGGATTGCCTCTGTTATTGGGAACCCCTTCCTTAGTACAGTTGGCGCTTCAATAGACTTTCACAAGCAAGAAGTGATCCTTCACAAGGTGAATAGTTTGGTGTCATATCGCTTGCAGCCTAGAGGTTCAGACTTTTGTGCCACAATTGACAGTACCACTCTCAGTTCTAAGAGTCATGGAGCTACAAAGGTTGTGAAGGAAAGGGTTGACAAAGAACCAAGAGTTGGGAAGGATAAGGTTGAGAGAGGACCAAGGATTGAGAAGCCACGTCTTGAGAGGGCTAGAGTTGAGAAACCACGATCTGATAGACCAAGAGCTGATCGACTTGTTCAAGCCCCTTGTGTGCTTGATGAAGAAAGCCTTCAAGCTTTGTTTGATGAGCCACTAGGAAGGGCTCTAAAGAAGGGGAGGATGCAGCCTCTAAGGCAAGACCAGGTGATAAAAGAAAGGATCCACCAGCTCAGGCCCCTTCAGTCAAGCCATCTCAGCTCACAATGACTTTGTTCCCCACCAAGTTTGAAAATGGGAAGATTGAGTACAAGATAAGGTACAAGGGGAGATCAAGACCATTCTCTAGAGCCAAGGCCTTGGTGACTTCAGAACAATCCAGGGACCCAACCAAGCTAAAGGAGCTTCTGTCTCAAGTCCTCACTATCACCCTTGATGGTGGGACTAGCTCAACCAATGCCTAAGAAGGTAAAGGTCAAGCTATGGGACCTTAAACAAGCTCACTTGGGAGGAAGTCCCATGTTTATCCTTGTACATATTCTATTTATGCAATTTCTATCTATTTTGTGTCTTTAACCTTTCAATAAGTTAAGTTTAGGTGACAAAGAAGCCAGCTCGACCGAGAGCTCGATCGAGCCAGAAACAAGGAGCAACTCGACCGAGGTAAGTTTTTGAAATTTCAAATTTCTAACCGTTTTCCTTGGTCAAGGGAGTGGGTCCCACAAGTGATTTTGGTCCCCCACTACCCTAATTCGATCAGAAAAACCCTAGCTTTTGTCCCCTCTTTATTTCACTTTTAATCTCAACCACACATCTCAAACACTCCCTCTTCCCCAGAACTCGATCGAACCCACTTATCCACTCTCCCACACTCTAAAATTTCTGAAAATCATCCCTCTCTCTCATCACCACAAGAAAAAATCGAGTTTTCAATCTCTCTTTTAAAGTTTTTGCGATTTTCACTTGTTCTTCTTCCTAAATCGTTTGGGTTCTAGCTTACTGTTCTTAAATTCATCATTCAAGCAAGGTATGAACCCTAAATCCCTTGATTCCTCCATCTCGATTTCCATTATTGCTTGTTTCCTCTTTGATTTTTGATTGCATGTGCCCCTTGTGGGTTGTTTCTTGAGTAATTGCTTTCACATCAATCTCCTGTTTATAGTTCTTGAATTTGCCTCACCTCACCTCTGTTTTGCCATTAGAACTTGTTGCATGTGTTAAAACATTGAATTTGAGTTTGGTATTGGTTAAGATGCTTTGATTCACTAGAATTGCTCATTGTTCCATTTACTTGTTGTTCTTGGTTCAATTTGATTGATTAGCATCCTTTCCAGCTCTTAATATTCTTGAATTAGGTTCGGTTATACTCTGTTTTCACCTTAGCTCGATCGAGTTTGTCACTCGAGTTTTTTGACTCGATCGAGCTGAGTGTCGAGTTGACCAAACCGATCATTACAACTCTAATTCTTTGTAATCTTTGATGCATTTCAGGTACTTTAGTGAAGAAACAGTGTAACAGAGATGACAAACAGTGAGGGAAGTCGCGCTTCACAGAGGAGAATGGTTGAGGGTGAATCAAGCAATGCAAGGGAGAGAAGGCTTAAAATGCAAGCCGATTTAGAGGCAATGACTCAAAGGATGGAAGAGTCTGATGCAGAGGATATGTATACTCTGAGGAAGAGTCTGAGAGTGAGAGATTGAGGGAGAAAGGAGGACCAAGAAGAGGAATGACCCCATTAGTAGTGAGAGTGAGCAAGGGGAGTTTGAGATTGGAGTGAACCTTGTTCAAGAGGAGGGAAATGCTCTCCAAGTGAAGAAGGAAGTGATGAGACTGAGAGTGAAGAGGAAGGAGAAGAGGTGAATCAGTTGGTTTGAAGAAAGTAACCAAGATGAACCTATGGAGGAGGTTGAGCCACAAGAGGAAGAGGAGGAAGAAGAACTCCCTATGTACCAAGAGCATTACAATGCTCTCTTCTCCATGGACTTCATGGATACCAAGTACCCACATGTTGACACAATGAAGGCCCTTGGAATCTTTGAAGATGTGGAGCTAGTTCTCAAGAACATGCACTTGGCCAAGCTCTTCTCTTATCACATGGAATCCTACAAGGAGCTCTGATGTACTTGCATTTTACATAGTTTTAGCACATCTTTTATGCATCATAGTTTTAGCTATTTGCATATCTTGTTCCTTTTCTCTTCTTATGCATTCATGTTAGTTTTAGGTTGCATTTGCATACATATGCATGTTTGGCCTTTGAAATAGGTCTTTTGGAGCATTCTGGAGCATATGGACATAGGAGCATGGAGGGACTTGGCGCATGGAAGCAGCTCAACTGGACACGCAAAGGAAGAAGGGAGAAGCCATCTTGAAGACCAGCTCGACCGTCCACTCGACCAACCGGTCGAGTTCCTCAACTCGACCGGCCAAGCTTCAACTCGATCGAGCTGGGGAGTCAAAGTCAAACCCGAAAAATGTTGCTTCCCCCTTGACTTTCCTTTGACCCTAAACCTAAATCCTCTTGTATTTAAAGGCTCTAAGCCACGAAAAAACAAAGCTTTAGATTATCTTTGTTTTAGCTTTCTTTAATTTTATTGTCTTTACTTTTTAGCAACCCTAATCCCATCTTTGTGTTCTTGAAGCTCTTGCTTCTTGAATCTTAGATCCTGGATTATTTGCACTTCCTTATTTCAATAAAAGTTGTTAATTTCATCTCCTCTTTCTTATGATGTCTATTTCATTGCATTTGCTTGTGTTTACATTCATGTGTAGTGAGTAGTTTCCCATTAGGGTTTGAGATGGGTAGATTAGAGGTTTCATATGCTTAATCCTTCTAGCTTATGGTCTTAATCTAGATTCTCTCTCTTTTGGATAGATCTTAAGGCTACATGACCACTACCCCTGGCTTGTAAGTCCTTAGGCGATCCCCACACGGAAGTGATGGCATTCGCTGGAAAAGATCCACTAAGAGCTCCAATATCTCTTGCTCTAGACAATAGAGGTCTAAGGGGTTGGATGGATTAGTTTGGGCAATGATCCTATGGCCTCCAAGGTTTGATTCTCACTGGCTAACCCCCTGTTTCTGAGATCATTCCTTGGTTGATAGCCTCCACCTTGGGAAAGGGTTGGCTAGGCATTGAGAAGCCCAATATCAAGAGAAGCCTTGATACAAGGAGTTTTAAGAGCTAGATTGATTAAGTGTAGATTCCTTTGTTGCAAAACCCTGTCTTGAACCCTAATTCTCTCTTTATCTTGTTAAAGTCGTCACCTTTACTGTCTTTTCCGCTAACTCGACCCACAACTCGATCGAGCTCGGTGCTCTGTCCCAACTCGACTCGAGTCCTTGGTCGAGCTACTTGTTTACCTGCTTTGTTTACTTTTATTGCACTGCATTTTCATTTCTTAGGTTGTTAGTGTTACTTAAAACCTATAACTGCTTGCTTGACTTTCTGGTTGTTTCATATTCTCATAGAGTGACAAGATTTCCCATTTTGGATTGATAACCTCTTATACTTCAATGACTATGATGGTTAAGAGGAATTGTTGATGTGTTTGTGTTTGCATCTTACCACCTTCATTTACCACTGATTGCATTCCACTCATCATTTCATTCTTTTCACACACAACAAACATCAAGCTCACTTGCGAGTTCTTAGCTTCAATGAGGTACCACATGTATGAGAGAAGATAGAGCTGATTTGGACCAAGGATTGGGATGGATCACGTTCTTGGCTAAGGGAGAGAAGAGAATGGTGACCTTTAGGCAGTTGGAGATCTTGTTTGGGTTCAACTATGGAGAAGGGACAAGTGGAACTTCAAGGAAAGGAACTCCAAAGGTTTGGGCTACAATCGCTGATGGAGTGTACTCTTCCTCAAGGTCTAAGGCGCTCAAATCAGGAGCCCAGTGCTTGAGATATGTGCACAAGGCACTTGCCAACACCTTCTTTGCAAGGAAGGCAACCGGGACATCAATGAGGGGGAACTCAAGCTTCTTGACATGGGAATCAAGCCCATTCTCTCACGCACAAGCGATGGCAAGAGGATCAGGGGAGATAGATCCACACAGGAACTTGATGCCTTCCTTGATCACCTCCTCACCTACAAGACCACGCCTACAACACTCACATCAACGAGAAGGCTAAGTGTTGGAGGGCTCATCACTCCTATCTTGTGTGCTGCTGGAGTGAACCCAACTGATAAGAGAGCCACTGAACCAGGTTGGATGGACATCAAGTTTTGCAAGACCAACCTCTCATTGAGCACAAGGAGTTGATGGGAGGTTCCAATTCAAGTTCACACATCCATTGGCTGGCCCTTCCAAGCTTCTCCTGCCCAACCCAGAGCTCACCACAGTAGTAGGGGTGAGAACATTGACTTCAGACCCCCTTGTACACATTAGTTGGGCATGAGGATGATTTGCGAGAAGAGGAGCCTGAACTCGATCGAGCTGAGTCGAGCTGAGGATCCTGAGGATCGAGCTGAAGTCAGCAGGAGAGTGCGATTTGGGTGAGCCTGAGTGCTATTATTTTGAGGAGTATGAGGCTCCAAGGATGAACCCCTCTGTTGTGGCTGCCCACAAGAGGATTGGACTTCTCCAAAAGTTCAACAAATGGCAAGGGAAAGCCATGGAAAGATGCAAAAGTCCATGGACAAGATGGTGAGCAAGATCAAGAGTTTGGAGAAGAAGGTTTCTGGTTCTTCAAGCAAGAAGAAGAAGTCCAAGGCCCCCACATTCCCTAGGAGTAGATCCTCCTCACCACTCCAAGGAGGCTCCCTGCCCAAGAGCCTCACAGAGCCTCTCATTTGAGCCAAGGGAAGGAGAAGACAACACGCAGAGAAGGAGGAAGAGTTCCAAGGCCAGACGCTCCAGCTCGACCACCGGACTCGATCGAGTCCAAACAGAGGAAACTCAACTCGATCGAGCTGAGGTCGAGTTGACCTGGAGGAGCCCCTGTTTGAGAACCCTGGATTTGTACGATCCAACGCCTTACCAGGACTTCTCCAGAGATGGACCCCTACAACAGTTCGAGCAGCCAGCTCCACCAAGGCCAAGGGAGCCACACACTTCAAGATGAAGAAGAGGAGAAGAGGAGCCGCAAGCTCGATCGAGTGAGCGAGACCCAGTCGAGTGGAGTGCTCCTGATGGCCGTCTCCCATCTCCAGACCACGACCTTGCCTCCCAGTTCTTTGGGGGGCACTGAGGTATCCAAACACCAACCCTTGTATATACCATTTCATATTTTCTTGCATTGTTCTTGTTTTTTCTTGGTTTTGCCCTCTTGAATCTTTCACTAAATTTCTCTCACACAAGGGACTGTGTGATTTAAGTTTGGGGGAGGGTTCAAGAGATGATTTAACCTTGTTTTCTTTGTTCTTAGTTTTTCATTTATCTTTTGCATAGAAAAACCAAAAAAATCATAAAATTTTCAAAAAATCCAAAAATATTTTCATCTTTTTGCATTCATATTTGTTAGATTGTTTAGGATTGCATTTTTCACTTGCATTGTTGATTTGACTTTGAAAACTTGTTCATCATTTGCGATTTCTTGAGTGCCCTGTTTTTAGATTCTTTTGTGCATTAGGGTGAGATTGATTGAGCAGCAAGAACCATGTTTATCTTGATCATATCACTGCATGCACATCTCATTCAACCATTGCTGTGATTTGATGCATTTCCCTATCTATTTGAACCATAACTTGATCTTTAATTACCAATGCTTGCATTTGATTTCAACTCATGGCTACCACATACATATCTGGACATTCTTTACCTTTCATATCCCTTTGCTTGTCCAGATAGCTGATCTCTATCTTTGAGACAGTTACCACACCTTAAACCTAAGCCTTTTCATTTCAAACCCCATATTATCTCTTGTGCGATTGTGAGAACCTTTCTTGGCTTTGCTTAGCATAAGGTGTTGTGTTTAAACCGGCAGGGGCAGTAGTTCTAGTTGTCTAGTTCTCTTGGGATTGTTTTCAGGCTAAGTTTGGGGGTGCCAACTCGAGCTCGATCGAGTTGGGTGTCAAAAACCAGAAAAGTGGTAAAAGTTGGGAAAATCCAAAGGAAAAAGAGTTTAGTTAAGTCCAGGGAGTTGGCAGTGTTTAAAAAGGGTCTAGTAAAGGTTTGGGAAGTTAAAAAAGGAAGTAAAAAGGGTTCTAAGTAGAATGAAAAGAAGGCAAAGCCTCAAGTGTCAAAAAGAAAGAAAAGTTCCCTAAGTGTTTAGAAAATCCCAAACCGCTAGATGTTACCTCAAGAAGCCTCTCCCTAGGAAGTTCTTAAAAGAAAAGTGAGCAAAGCTCCTCAGTTTCAAAGGCGAAATGCCAAAAAGGGTAGTTAGGATTTTGTTCTAAAAAGCTCTAAGTGTTGAACTCGATCGAGTTAGGATTAGACGGCTCGAGCTGCTGTTCTTGCATCATCTTTGGTTCTAACACTTAGCCTTCTGCCAAAGCAAAGCCACTTTCTTGAGAGATCCCTGTTACTAAACCACCATACAAAAGAGACCCTCTTTGTCTCTTAACCCATAAACCCTTGAAACCAAATGAGTTGATTGATCTTGCATGTTTTTGGTTCACTGTTTTTGCTTAATGAATGTTAAAGGGATTTGCTGATTTGAATGCATTGTTTGAGTGACTGTGAAGTGGGATTGATGTTGATAAGCATGGTTAAATCTTAATGAATATCTCTCACCTTGTTGCATTCTAGAATCTCTAAGTTGGACATTTAGCAAATCGCTTTTGAGGACATGTTTTTAAGTGTTGAATCAACTTTTTTCAAACCTCATCTCTTTCTTGTTCTATTTGTTTGCTTGAGGGCAAGCAAAGTCAAGTTTGGGGGTGTTGATGTACTTGCATTTTACATAGTTTTAGCACATCTTTTATGCATCTTTTGCATAGTTTTAGCATCCATTTGCATCATATCTTGTTCCTTTTCTCTTCTTATGCATTCATAGTAGTTTTAGGTTGCATTTGCATACATATGCATGTTTGGTCCTTTGAAATAGGTCTTTTGGAGCATTCTGGAGCATATGGGACATGAGGAGCATGGAGGGACTTGGCACATGGACGCAGCTCAACTGGATACGCAAAGGAAGAAGGAGGAAGCCATCTTGAAGACCAGCTCGACCGTCTACTCGACCAACCGGTCGAGTTCCTCAACTCGACCGGCCAAGCTTCAACTCGATCGAGCTGAGAAGTCAACAGTCAAACCCGAAAAATGTTGCTTCCCCCTTGACTTTCCTTTGACCCTAAACCTAATCCTCTTGTATTTAAAGGCTAAAAGCCACGAAAAAACCACCAAGCTTTAGATTATTTTTTTTTAGTTTCTTTAATTTATTGTCTTTTACTTTTTAGAACCTAATCCCATCTTTGTGTTCTTGAAGCTCTTGCTTCTTGAATCCTTAGATCCTGGATAATCTCTTTGTATTTGCACTTGCTTATTTCAATAAAAGTTGTTTATTTCATCTCCTCTTTCTTATGATGTCTCTTTTATTGCATTTGCTTGTGTTTACATTCATGTGTAGTGAGTAGTTACCCATTAGGGTTTGAGATGGGATAGATTAGAGGTTTCATATGCTTAATCCTTCTAGCTTATGGTCTTAATCTAGATTCTCTCTCTTTTGGATAGATCTTAAGGCTACATGACCACTACCCCTGGCTTGTAAGTCCTTAGGCGACTCCACACGGAAGTGATGGCATCGCTGGAAAAGATCCACTAAGAGCTCCAATATCTCTTGCTCTAGAAATAGAGGTCTAAGGGGTTGGATGGATTAGTTTGGGCAATGATCCTATGGCCTCCAAGGTTGATTCTCACTGGCTAACCCCCTGTTTCTGAGATCATTCCTTGGTTGATAGCCTTTCACCTTGGGAAAGGGTTGGCTAGGCATTGAGAAGCCCAATATCAAGAGAAGCCTTGATACAAGGAGTTTTAAGAGCTAGATTGATTAAGTGTAGATTCCTCTGATTGTAAAACCCTGTCTTGAACCCTAATTCTCTCTTAGCTTGTTAAAGTCGTCACCTTTAGCTTTTTTTCAACTCGACCCTAAACTCGATCGAGCTGGTACTCTGTTCCACTCGACTCGAGTCCTTGGTCGAGCTGCTCTTCACTGCTTTGTTTACTTTTATTGCATTGCATTTCATTTTTTTAGGTTGTTAGTGTTACTTCAAATCTATTACTGCTTGCTTGACTTTCTGGTTGTTTCATATTCTCATAGAGTGACAAGTTTCCCATTTTGGATTGATAACCCTTATACTACATGACTATGATGGTTAAGAGGAATTGATTGATTGTGATTGCACCATTTCATCTTTATTCACCCTGTTTGCATTCCACCTCATATCTTATCATTCATTCATATCATTCACACCCACACACAATCCTATCATCAGTTGCCTGAAGAAATAGTCTATGCAGCTGAGGCAAGCAGCAAGCATGGACAATCTAGCCATCACAGGCCAGGAACAAAGATCTCATCATCAAACACACCATGGTTTCGCCACATAGCAAACTTCCTTGCAGCTGAATACCCACCACCAAACTTCTTTGGCTACAGAAAGAAGAAATTTCTGCGTGATGTAAGAAGGTACTACTGGGATGAACCTTACTTATACAAGAAATGTTCAGATGGAATGTTTAGAAGATGCATACCAGAGGAAGAAGTAGAAGGAATATTGTTTGCTTGTCATAGTTCTAGCTATGCAGGGCACTTTGCCACTTACAAGACAGTATCCAAGGTCTACAAGCTGGATTTTGGTGGCCAACTATGTTTAAGGATGCTCATGCATTCATATCAAGATGTGATGCTTGCCAAAGAATGGGAAATATAAGCAAGAGGAATGAGATGCCGCAGAACTTTATACTAGAAGTTGAAGTTTTTGATGTTTGGGGCATTGACTTTATGGGACCCTTCCCAACCTCTTTTGGTGACCAATACATTCTAGTGGCAGTTGATTATGTCTCCAAATGGGTGGAAGCCATCGCCAGCCCTACTAATGACGCACAAGTGGTCATCAAGATGTTTAAATCCATCATTTTTCCAAGGTTTGGAGTGCCTAGGATAGTCATAAGTGATGGAGGTTCACATTTCATCAACAGAATCTTTGCCAACCTTTTGAAGAAGCATGGAGTCACTCACAAAGTTGCCTCTCCTTACCACCCTCAAACTAGTGGACAAGTTGAGATCTCAAACAGAGAACTCAAGAGCATACTTCAGAAGACAACAGGCAAGACAAGGAAGGATTGGAGTGCCAAACTAGATGATGCTCTATGGGCATATCGCACTGCCTTCAAAACACCACTTGGTACCACCCCCTTTCATCTTGTCTATGGTAAAGCATGTCATTTACCTGTGGAGCTGGAGTACAAAGCAGCTTGGGCTATTAAGGAGTTGAACTTCAACCTAAAGACAGCAGGAGAAAGAAGATTGATTCAGCTGAATGAGCTTGATGAGATTAGGCATCTAGCTTATGAGAATTCAAAGATCTATAAGGAGAGAACCAAAGCTTTCCATGACCGCAAGATCATCCCAAAGAACTTCGCGCCAAACGACCAAGTTCTACTATTCAACTCAAGGTTGAAACTCTTTCCAGGAAAGCTTCGCTCAAGATGGTCAGGACCATTCAGGATTAAAGAAGTTCGCCCCTATGGAGCAGTGGTACTATGGGACCCAATGGGAGGAGACTTTACAGTCAATGGACAAAGGTTAAAACCCTACCTAGCTTCCACCACCATACCACAGGAGACCACACTGGCTCTTGGCGATCCACCAGATCCTTAAGGAAGTGCCATACAGTCAAGCTAATGACTTTAAACAAAGCGCTGAATGGGAGGCAACCCATTGAAGGTCACGGTGCAAGTTAAGTCTGGGGGGAGTTTCTAGTTTTATTGTGTTACTAATGCATTTTTCTTTCTTTTCTTATGTTTTATTCACTTTGTTTCATGTTTTTCAAAAAGTTTTATTGAGTCAAAAACCAGTCCGGAAGTTATGAACTTGCTTTGAGAATTGAGAGTGTTGTGCTAACAATCCATGACCCTAGAGCAGAAACCAGCTAAAGGCACAAGCCTAACAGAAGCTCTTACAGTGGATCGACATGCTAGCTCAGCAAAATTTCTAAGGTAACCAAGCAATCTAGAGTTAACCTCACCCTTAATCAATCTTAATACTCTTGTCAAGGGGGTTGGCATACATGTCGACAGTTCCTTGCTTGATTTTCAATGAGATTTGTCTAATCTTTAAAGAGTTCTCCTCTCTCTCCCATCCCAAATGGTAAGTAATATTTATGAGAAAAAGCTCAAAGAGCACAAGGAAAACAAGTAAGCATGAGGAATGCATATGTCTGTACCTTCATGTCTTATGGAATACCTTAGTCAAACAAGGAACAAGCTAAAGACTTATCCTGTGGTTGAAAGAAGGGTCAATAGAAAAAATAAAATGATACCCTAGAAAAGTAGGGAGAAATTGACCTTTCAAAGTTCTGATGTGAGAAAGAGAGAGGAAAAGAACTCATTGCACTTAAAGACAATCTTGGAGAAGATCAAGTGGGTAAGAACAAGTTCAATTGATCGATGTCCCCTTGATAAAGAATTCACGCTTTAAATTTATGCAAGAGGTTAGCAATAGAGAGTTTGGATTGCTGGATGAGACTAGTTGGGTTGGTATTGTTCGCTAAACTTGCAGGGTGTATGTGAAGCTAACCTTATGTTGTCTATGTTCATAGTGGAATACAGGAAAGGAACCTTTCACAGGATATTCAAAAGAGCAAGGGAGTTCCACGTTTTCAAACCTCTTTCACGGATTTAGATTCTTTTTGCTTGAGGACAAGCAAAGATCTAAGTCTGGGGGAGTTGATATACCTCTATTTTACACTTTTTATACTGTTTTAGCATTGTTTTCTAATGGTTTTTGGCAGGTTTTCTATCTAAAAAGGTAGTTTTACTGTGTTTATAGTGTCTAGAGTCTAAACAGGTGAAATGATGCATTTTGGAGCAAAACCATAGGATTTGCACTTCAAGCCGCTCCATGCACAAGCACCAACTTTAAGAGGGCCCAGAAAAAGATCTACTCAATGGATTTCATCAAGACCAGTTCCCTGCGTGCTCTGATTGAGTTAACTTTCCAACGCAACTGGAACGGCCTAATTTGGATGAGTAGAAAAGGAGTTATAACCAAAAGAGTGAAGACTGTCCAGACGGCTCTATCGAGGAACCTGATATACCTCTATTTTACATGCTTTTTATACTGTTTTAGTATTGTTTTCTAATGGTTTTTGGCAGGTTTTCTATCTAAAAAGGTAGTTTTACTGTGTTTATAGTGTCTAGAGTCTAAACAGGTGAAATGATGCATTTTGGAGCAAAACCATAGGATTTGCACTTCAAGCCGCTCCATGCACAAGCACCAACTTTAAGAGGGCCCAGAAAAAGATCTACTCAATGGATTTCATCAAGACCAGTTCCCTGCGTGCTCTGATTGAGTTAACTTTCCAACGCAACTGGAATGGCTTCATTTGGATGAGTAGAAAAGGAGTTACAACCAAAAGAGTGAAGACTGTCCAGACGGCTCTATCGAGAACAGCGCCCAACCGCGCAGTCCGGCTGGCCGAGGAACGATGTTTCACGCTCGGCCAAATCTCATCCGTCCGTCTGAAGTCTCGGCCAAAGTCCAAAACCGTCGGCCGATCACGCATCACGACCCGGGAAACTAAGCCCGCGGTCGGCCACGCCACAACCGCCACGCCACATGCCGCGCACGACCATGCCGCGCGAGCCGGGAACAAAGCCTCGCGGCCGCGCAACCGCTCGTACCACGGCCGATGCACCGTCCGAGCCGGGAAACACGTCCCGCGTCCGGCCGAGAGATTTCATCGGCCAAGTCTTCATCCGTCCGACCACAGCCGGCCGACCAAATCCGTCCGGCCACGACCGTTCCGACTACGGCCCATGACCCGATCTGTCCGGCCGATCGTCCCGACCGACCGTCCCAACGCCGCGGTCGACCCGAAGCCCGTTTTGAAGCCCGTTTCATATTTTCAAGGCCCGGCTTAACCCTAAGCCGCCTCTAAAAGACCTAGCACTATATATATAGCTTTTTAGCCTCTTGTGAAAAGAGAGCCGCCTTGTATTTCGATTTCCTACTCTAAGTTTTATTGCAATCATGTTTTCTTCATCTCTATGTGTGTTTGCTTTGATCATGTCTGAGTAATCCACTAGTTAGGTTGCTAGGGTTACTATTCAATGAGTTGCTTGCATGATCTTTGATTTCATGATTAGCTAGGGATTATATTAGAGTCTTTGTCTCGTCTTGTGCACTTAACTAATGCTGATTGCTTTACCGCGCATCTAGTAATCCGATCTTAGGTTGATTTGAGCCTCGACAGTGCTGTATCATTCGCCGGACATATTCTTTGACAAGCTAGGTTTCTTAGACTGCGAAAGTTGATCTACTATAATCTAGTGAACTGTATCAGAACCTATTCATTCTAAAGCTTGATTCTATCACCTAGGGACATACCAAAAGTTTAGCGACTAGGTAGATTAACAAAGGAGCCGGAGCCTCGAAAGTGGAATGGTTTTATATTCGTGATCTGTGTTCTAGACGGTTCTTAATATCCCAACATCTGATGCGGAGTCAGGTTTTACCAAACTCCTAGACCTCTGCAAGTGCACAGATCGCGGAAGTATGGGTATGGAACACAAGGACTGGCTATTGAGTACACTTTGTAACTATGGATTTTGGATCAAGCTAAAACAAAAGTATTGGTTTGAGGTTGTAATGGTGAACCGAACTAGCAAGTAAATCGAGGTTGTAAACAATAAAGGAAAAGCGCTAGGTCATAGGGGCTATCGCAGAGAAGCAAGCAATGATCAATGAAACAATGATAGATTAATTGATTAGGGATATTGGGATATTAAGAACCATCTAGAACACAGATCACGAATATAAAACCATTCCACTTTCGAGGCTCCGGCTCAGCTCTGTTTCCTCTTTGAGTTCTCCTTGAAGTCATGTGCTGTCTCATTGGGAAGTCCAAAGAGTTGGCATAGAGCTGAGATGGATATGCGCCCATTGGCATCGCCTATCTTGAAGAGTAGGAGTCCATCACCAGCTGGTTGGTCTCCATTGTGGTTGGGAAAGGCAAGAGCTACTGTGGAGAGGAACTCCTTACTGAGTTGTGAGTACTCACTAAACTCTAGCTTGAAGAGCTTGCTCAAGCCTAGCTTCCTTATGTACCATGTGACATCATCTCTTATCTTGAGAAGATCAAGGGTTTGGGTGTCCATCTTCACACATGGTTCGATGTTCACCTTCTCCATTGCCTTCTTACTCTTTGGGTCTTGATTTTGTTCTCCAAAAAAGGTTACAAGTGCCCAATCATCTTCTTCTCTTCTTGGAATCTCCACATGTTCTTGACTTGCATCAATGGAATGA
>CACVBM020001409.1:0-17103 GCA_902728155.2 Microthlaspi erraticum | reverse complement strand
GGGCCTTATACTACAAGTCTAAATGACTTTCATCAAAGTTATACTTATAGTAATCTCAAAAGATAGTATTGGAATGCATTTCCTGAAGAAGATGCTTCCAAGGGGGAGAATATGATGATATGTGTGGTTGTACTCTTTTTCCTTATCATGGTTTTTATCCCATTGGGTTTTTCCATGAAAGGTTTTAATGAGTCAACAAAGAACACACAAATGAGAAATATCTAAAGGAAGTCTTGAGATCAAGTGAAAGAAGGAGACTGATCAAGATGAATCATCTTGACCCATGCACCCAAGAAGAATGGCGTTGTCAATGTTCTAAAGTCCGTTCAAGTGAAGATTGTAAAAGGAGTTTTCATGTGCTACTTTCAAGAAGTTAGTTCACCCGATATACACGGATGTTCTCATGAGGGGGAGTAGTCGCGCGCTGTACTCTTTTTCCTTAACAAAGGTTTTTCCCTTTGGGTTTTGCTGGTACGGTTTTAACGAGGCAGCATCATGCGCATTTAGAAGATAGTTTTAGATAATGGACTTCCAAGGGGGAGTGTTGTAATTAGTTTATATGGAATCTCATTATCGCCCAGATTCTAGAATATTTTAGCTTGTTCTCCAAGTATATTCTTTTCCAAGAAAACCCTATATTGTACTCCTATATAAAGAGCTCATTATTGATGGAATAACACACAACCAATTCCTCTCTTATCTTGTTCTCTGTTTTTACTATAACAAATATCACTATTTTAATATTTCCATTATTATTATTTTATCATGGAGTATATAAATAAAAAATTTAGAGTAACAAATGAGGATGGATAAGATAAAGCATGTGTTACTCCCTTATTGGTTAACGTATTTTAGTTGATTTATAAAACTATGTAGGAATACAAATCTTTGTAAAGTTTATTAGCTTCAATTAGTATTTGTAAATCCATAGGTTTTCTCTGGGATTTCATTCTTTGTATTTGTAACATGGAAATCATTCCAAATCCACTTTAATATCAAATCCATGATTTTAAAATCATAAAACCAATAATATATGTTCATGATTTTAAAATCATAGAACCAATAAAATACATATTTCAAAATCATATAACCAATAATACAATATTTGAATATAAATTTTAAAATTATTGAACCAATTACACTGGAACTGGTTGTGGATGAGCCAAGATATGGAGGTCATTGCTAAAGCCCTCCTCCCAGACTCTTCTCTCCTCCTTTTACCAACCACGTACTTTCCGGTTTTTTTTTCACAATCTATACTCCTCACATGATTAAAGATGCTATCTGGATACGAACCGTAACATTTTTGTATTAATAAATATCATGAAGAGACACGCCAAAGATAAGAAACTTGGAGCATCTTTGTGCCATTGCATGATCGTTGAACTTGACGATGGTTTGCTGGAGGTGTAGTTTGGAGGAAATGTAGTCTTGAGGAATTTTAAAGGAATTGAAACTGAATTTCTTCATATAAAGGTATTACACTCAAATAATGAATCCAGGTCTCCAAGAAAATATGAATCAAACGGATAATACCCAAATAAAACAAGATGAAATCAAATAAAACATTCTGGCAAATAAAACATTATAGCTTAATGAAAAATTGAATTTAGTGGTTCTTAGTAGTATGAAGGTGGCGCTGGAGACTTGTAGTCTACTTTAGGGGGATAGTATGGTGGTGGTGGAGAACTACAGACAAGCGGTGGGGAGGAGATTTGTAGTGTATCAGTGTATCTGAGGGGAAGGTGAGTAGTATGGTGGTGGTTGAGAACTGTAGACATAGGGGGTGGAGGAGATTTGTAGTGTACCTTAGGGGAAGGTGGGTAGTATGGTGGTGGTGGAGAACTATAAACATAGGTGGTGAAGGAGATTTGTAGTGTACCTTAGGGGAAGGTGGGTAGTATGGTGGTGGTGGAGAACTATAAACATACGGTGGTGGAGGAGATTTGTAGTGTACCTTAGGGGAAGGTGGGTAGTATGGTGGTGGTGGAGAACTATAAACATACGGTGGTGGAGGAGATTTGTAGTGTACCTTAGGAGAAGGGGAGTAGTATGGTAATGGTGGAGAACTGTAAACATATGGTGGTGGAGGAGACTTATAATGTACCTTAGGGGAAGCGAGTAGTATGGTGGTGGGAGAGAACTGTAGACATACAGTGGTGGTGGAGATTTGTAGTGTACCTTATGGGAAGGGGAACAGTATGGTGGTGGTGGAGAACTATAGACATAAGGTGGTGTTGGAGAAGTATAAACTGGTGGTGATGGAGAACTGTAAACTGGTGGTGGTGGAGAGCTGTACACATACGATGGTGGAGGAGATTTGTAGTCTGCCTTAGGAGACGGTGAGTAGTATGGCGGTGGTGGAGGAGAACTGGAGACATATGGTGGTGGTGGTAAATTGTAAACTCGATGGTGGAAAACTGTAGACATATGGTGGTGGTGGAGAACTGTAAACTGGGGGTGGTGGGGAACTGTAGACATATGGTAGTGGAGGAGACTTGTCATCAACCTTAGGAGACTATGAGTAGTATGGTGGTGGTGGAGGAGAACTGTAGACATATGGTGGGGGTGGAGAACTATAGACATATGGTGGTGGTGGAGAACTGTAGACATATTGTGGTGGTGGAGAACTGTAAACTGGTGGTGGTGCGGAACTGTAGACATATGGTGGTGGAGGAGACTTCTAGTCTACCTTAGGAGATGTGTAGTATGGTGGTGGTGGAGGACAACTGTAAACATATGGTGGTGGTGGAGGACAACTGTAAACATATGGTGGTGGTGGAGAACTGTATACATATGGTGGTGGAGGATATTTGTAGTCTACCTTAGGAGATGGTGAATAGTATGATGGTGGTGGAGGAGAACTATACACATACGGTGGAGGAGGTGACTTGTATTCAACTTTAGGAGATGGTGCGTAGTATGGTGGTGGTAGAGAACTGTAGACATATGGTGGTGGAGGAGTTTTGTAGTCTACCGTAGGAGATGATGAGTAGTATGGTGGTGGTGGAGGAGAACTATACACATACGGTGGAGGAGGTGACTTGTATCCAACTTTAGGAGATGGTGTGTAGTATGGTGGTGGTGGAAAACTGTAGACATATGGTGGTGGAGGAGATTTGTAGTCTACTGTAGGGGATGGTGAGTAGTATGGTGGTGGTGGTGGAGAGTTGTAAACATACGGTGGTGGAGGAGAGTTGTAAACAATCTTAGGAGATGGTGAATAGTATGGTAGTGGTGGAGAGTTGTAGACATATGGGGGTGGAGGAGACTTGTAGTGTATCTTAGGGGAAGGAGAGAAGTATGGTGGTGGTGGAGAGCTATAGACATATGGTGGTGGAGGAGATTTGTAGTCTACCTTAAGGGAAGGGGCGTAGTATGGTGGTGGAGGAGATTTGTAGACATATGGTTGTGGAAGAGATTTGTAGTCTACCTTAGGGGAAGGGGCGTAGTATGGTGGTGGAGGAGATTTGTAGACATATGGTGGTGGAGGAGATTTGTAGTCTACTTTAGGGGATGGTTAGTAGTATGGTGGTGGTGGTGGAGAGTTGTAAAAATACAGTGGTGGAGGAGACTTGTACACAATCTTAGGAGATGGTGAGTACTATGGTGGTGGTGGAGAGTTGTAGACATATGGGGGTGGAGGAGACTTGTAGTGTATCTTAGGGGAAGGAGAGAAGTATGGTGGTGGTGGAGAGCTATAGACTTATGGTGGTGAAGGAGATTTGTGTTCTACCTTAGGGGAAGGGGCGTAGTATGGTGGTGGTGGAGATTTGTAGACATATAGTAGTGGGGAAGACTTGTACTCAACCTTAGGGAATGGTGAATAATATAGTGGATGTAGTGATGGGAAATTAGACATATGGTGGTGGGGGGGATTTGTATTCTGACCTTTGGAGATGGTGAGTAAGATGGTGGTGGTGGTGAGCTATACGTGTAGTGCTCATACGCTTCAACCATTGTTGCCATGACGATAACTCCTATAGCGTAAGTAAGATGGGCTGAAGGTCCCATCCTAGAAGAAGATCTCATCGTGATTTTGATGTTCTTTACCAACGCCTAACTACGTTGGTTATTTTTGTTGTTTATCTTTGTGTATTAAGGAATGAGTTCATGGGTTTATATGACAAATATTTTCTCTAAATCCAGCTCTACTATTATTTTATTTTTTTGCCTTGTTGTTTTGTATTCCATCCAACTAATTCATGGAGACATGTCACACGATGCTTGTGGGAGACGTGCAAGAACGTCTATCGAACCTCTACGAGCTACTTCCATTTTTTATTACAAGCTCAAGAAGAATTTTCTATAGTATGGATGCATCTTTTTTGTTCAATTTAGGTTAAAACCCCAACGATAATATATGATGATAGAGCAGGAATAAGCACATTCCTTTGATTCCGTCACAATTAATAATATTATGCAAATCGGCCCGTTTTCCACTTCCTCCTCAAAGAAGAGGAAGTACTTGGAGAAAAAGATTACTTCCAAGAAAAATGGAAAGAGATAAACACCAAAGAATAATATTTCCAAAAAAAATATGGAAGAATATCTTGAAGAAGCGGACCTCCTCTCCATATAAATAGAAGACCCCTCATTTCTTGAAGACCATCCACAAATATCATCATTCATCCAGAAATATTCAGAAAACCCTAGTTATAATTCGTTTTTGTTCTTAGTTTCTTTACTTCTTTTTGTATTATCACCCCTTGTTCCATCTTTATCTTTGGTTGATCTAATAAAGAGACTCTCCTAATTCCACATCTCTTATCTTACTATTACTCATGTGATTTTGAGATCTAACATATGATTAATGATTTTTGTTTTAAAATGCTTTTAAATCAACAATGTATGTAATTTATCTTAACATTAAAACCAAAAAAAAAGACAATGTAATTGGCCAAAGGTGTGGAATGCTCATGTACATTATATATTGTGAAATTGCGAGTACAAAATCTAGAGGAAGTCAAACTGTTGAGATAAACACTATTGAAGTGACTATAAGAATAAAGTCGCATATCTCTCTAAAAACTGCTCCGCCATTAGGCTCTTACTTCCCATGAACGCTCTGTAGAGGTCCATCGTTGAGATTGCCTCTGAGTCTCGTCTGACCATACTACTTGTGGGCTGTCGCCAAATCAAAACTCGTCAAACTACACTAAAGACAATGTTTATTACAACCCAAAAGATAGTAAAATTATACACGAAACTAAAACTGAACCCAAACCAAACTTTTAAGGGTTATGATAAAAAAAATTACGTAATATACCAAAGTATAGAAAATTCGGCCAAAGTACCAACCTTAATTTGTCTTAAAGTTTATGTTTTCTAGAGGTAAAAAGTGAGCTGTTAAGCGAGAAAGTAAGAGTATTAATAAAAAAATATATACAAGTAATACAGCCTGTCCAACTTCGGGTCCCTTATTTTTTCGTGAGATCAACAGTAGTCTTTCAGTGTAGTAAATCCTGGTATTATTGTGTTTACCAAAAAAAAAAAAATCTTGGTATTATTGTAAGCTAAAATAAAACTTTTTTTTTTTAGTAATTGAACTCAAAACCTATGCCTTCTTCATGTTTTCATATAGTGCAAATTTCTGTTTGTGTTAGGTTACATGAACTTGCTCAGTTGCTTGGAATCTTGGCTGCAACACTCGATACTAGAAGAAAAGAGACACAGTGAGTAGCTTGTCAAATACCACATGTACTTAACTCACCAAATGTTATATCATCATCAACATGAGAGGATAACAAAATTAGAACAAGTAGAGAAATCACATGATTGTATAGAGAACTGGTTATAACTTTTTCTTTCAGTGCTTGGAGGCACATGATGACGATGCGTAGGATTCGGACTAAAAGTTTGTGGTTCTTGCAGGGGCGGAGCTAGTAATTAAGGATACTAGGGATTAAAGCCCCGCGCAAGCGCGGGGTTGTTCGAGATAATGTTTCTGTTTGATTTTATTTATATTCATTGATTTGAAATTTTGAATTATGATGGTTATATGTTAACTTTCATGTTTTGGTTATATTTTGAGTTAACACAACAATTAACACTAACAATATGATCAATTTTTTTATTAAGATATTAACACATTTCTTCATCTCGAGTTTTCTATTTCTAAAATTTAATATGCATTTGACTCAACGTTAAAATTTGTAAACATGATGTAGATTCGAAATTGCACTCAAAATATGATGAAAAAGATAAACATGTATAAGTTCTTACATATATGCTTTATTGTGATAGCATGTGAGAATTGATTATTTTCTATTATGTTAGTTTTGTAGATATAAATTGTATTTTTGAAACAAACATATCACCATTCTTAAAATTTTCATGCTTTTCGTTGCAATGAAATTTAAATAATAACTCAAATTCTATTTTCTAATAAAACAAACTCTAACTCTAATTTTTATTAGCTTTTTACTATGTTAAATAATTTATAATGTACCTTTTTTACTTGTAAGTACATTATAATATTTTTAAATAGGATAAATCATTTGAATTAAAACTTAACTATTATATGCTATTTCAAGTTAAATATTTATTTATTTAATCTCCATTTTATATTAGAACTTTTTTTAAAACTTTTAACATCAAAATATCACATACTTTATATTAATCAATTAAATTGTTTCTGTATTTTTATTAGTTTTGTTTATGTGTAAAGCAGGAATATATATAAATAAATATTAATACACATATATTAAATATCTTAAATACAATTAATGATTTTTTTGCTGATGTGGATGGCCTAGAAGGAGAGAGCAACTCTCCTATTATATATAAGATTGGGTGGTTAGCTGACCCCCACTAATTTTTTTTCTTTCTCTTATTACTTTAATCAAAAATTTAATGACTCTGTTTTAAATTAATAATTGACTCCTTTAAAATATCTATACTATATAAAAGTCTGAGAGCATCCACATCAGCTTTTAAAAAACCAATTAAATTTCGCCAAATAAGCATTTTAATTTCAAAATCGAAAATTAAATATTTTTTTGAGAAAAATTACAATTATTGTATCAAGGAATGGAAATTGTACTATTTTGAATTTTAATACTTACATTATTTAACTTCTATACTACATAAAAGTTGAGGCTATAAGCCTCTGAGAGCGTCCACATCAGCTTTTAAAAAACCAATTAAATTTCGCCAAATCAGCATTTTAATTTTAAAATCGAAAGTTAAATAATTTTTTGAGAAAAATTATAATTATTGTATTAAAGAATGGAAATTGTACTATTTTAATTTTAATACTTACATTATTTCCCTTAACCTATTATTTAAAATAGTTAATAGAAATTTAACATAAAAAATAGTTAAACTAACAAAAATAACATATTATTAGAAAAGCTAAACTAACTAATTAAAATAAAAAGGAAATAAACAATTTTACTATTTCAATGTTTGGCATTGGCTATAAATAGCCCTCTAAACTTTAGAATACATATACAAGAGTTCTAAAGACAACCACATTCTTCTTCTTCTTGAGAGAGAGAGAGAGAGAGAGAGAGAGAGTATTTAAATAGCTATGTCTTCTTCCAGCTCTTCTGTTTCTGATCAGTTACGGCATCCTTTTGTTTTCGATGAACTCACTAAACGATTTTGTAAGAAAGAGCTGCTTGCTAGAGTCATCCACTTATGGGAGGCAAGGAATACTAAAAAAGAAGGTCTGCTTATGGGATATGAACTGCTTCTAATCGATCAAAAGGTAACAACACCAATATTATTTACCAATTACCAATAGAAAGTAAAATCATCATCAACTTATATACTCTTTTCTACCATAATTTAATATAGGGAACTAAAATTCAAGCATTCATACCGACTAATCGACTAGGAGACTATGAGGAAAAACTAAAGGCTGGTGAAGTTAACAAGTTTTATAGCTTTCTGGTCATCAACAACAAAAAAGACGGGCGAAGTCTACAACATTGGTAGTTTTTTGGTCATCATCAACAAAACGAGCTACAAGTTCTCCTCACACAGATTTCTCATCCAATTCATTTCGGAAACAACAATGGTGCAAGCAGACTATGATGACTACACTATTGAGGGTCAAAACTCGGAGTAGATAGAACCCCTATGGACAGTACGAGCTAGCCATGCTCCACCAAGGCCAAGGGAGCCACACACACTTCGATGAAGAAGAGGAAGAAGAGGAGCCGCAAGCTCGATCGAGCGAGGAACCCAGTCGAGTGGAGCGCTCCTGATGGCCGTCTCCCTCTCCAGACCACGACCTTGCCTCCCAGTTCTTTGGGGGGCACTGAGGTATCAAACACCAACCTTGTATACCATTTCATTTTCTTTGCATTTTTTTTGTTTTTCTTGGTTTTGCCCTCTTGAATCTTTCACTAAATTTCTCTCACACAAGGGACTGTGTGATTTAAGTTTGGGGGAGGGTTCAAGAGATGATTTAACCTTGTTTTCTTTGTTCTTAGTTTTTCATTCATCTTTTGCATAGAAAAACCAAAAAAATCATAAAATTTTCAAAAAATCCAAAAATATTTTCATCTTTTTGCATTCATATTTGTTAGATTGTTTAGGATTGCATTTTCACTTGCATTGTTGATTTGACTTTGAAAACTTGTTCATCATTTGCGATTTCTTGAGTGCCCTGTTTTTAGATTCTCTTGTGCATTAGGGTGAGATTGATTGAGCAGCAAGAACCATGTTTATCTTGATCATATCACTGCATGCACATCTCATTCAACCATTGCTGTGATTTGATGCATTTCCCTATCTATTTGAACCATAACTTGATCTTTAATTACCAATGCTTGCATTTGATTTCAACTCATGGCTACCACATACATATCTGGACATTCTTTACCATTTTCATATCCCTTTGCTTGTCCAGATAGCTGATCTCCATCTTTGAGACAGTTACCACACCTTAAACCTAAGCCTTTTCATTTCAAACCCCTATTATCTCTTGTGCGAATGTGAGAACCTTTCTTGGCTTTGCTTAGCATAAGGTGTTGTGTTTAAACCGGCAGGGGCAGTAGTTCTAGTTGTCTAGTTCTCTTGGGATTGTTTTCAGGCTAAGTTTGGGGGTGCCAACTCGAGCTCGATCGAGTTGGGTGTAAAAACCAGAAAAGTGGTAAAAGTTGGGAAAATCCAAAGGAAAAAGAGTTTAGTTAAGTCCAGGGAGTTGGCAGTGTTAAAAAGGGTCTAGTAAAGGTTTGGGAAGTTAAAAAAGGAAGTAAAAAGGGTTCTAAGTAGAAGAAAAGAAGGCAAAGCCTCAAGTGTCAAAAAGAAAGAAAAGTTCCCTAAGTGTTTAGAAAATCCCAAACCGCTAGATGTTACCTCAAGAAGCCTCTCCCTAGGAAGTTCTTAAAAGAAAAGTGAGCAAAGCTCCTCAGTTTCAAAGGCGAAATGCCAAAAAGGGTAGTTAGGATTTTGTTCTAAAAAGCTCTAAGTGTTGAACTCGATCGAGTTAGGATTAGGCGGCTCGAGCTGCTGTTCTTGCATCATCTTTGGTTCTAACACTTAGCCTTCTGCCAAAGCAAAGCCACTTTCTTGAGAGATCCCTGTTACTAAACCACCATACAAAAGAGACCCTCTTTGTCTCTTAACCCATAAACCCTTGAAACCAAATGAGTTGATTGATCTTGCATGTTTTTGGTTCACTGTTTTTGCTTAATGAATGTTAAAGGGATTTGCTGATTTGAATGCATTGTTTGAGTGACTGTGAAGTGGGATTGATGTTGATAAGCATGGTTAAATCTTAATGAATATCTCTCACCTTGTTGCATTCTAGAATCTCTAAGTTGGACATTTAGCAAATCGCTTTTGAGGACATGTTTTTAAGTGTTGAATCAACTTGTTTTCAAACCTCATCTCTTTCTTGTTCTATTTGTTTGCTTGAGGGCAAGCAAAGGTCAAGTTTGGGGGTGTTGATGTACTTGCATTTTACATAGTTTTAGTACATCTTTTATGCATCTTTTGCATAGTTTTAGCATCCATTAGCATCATATCTTGTTCCTTTTCTCTTCTTATGCATTCATAGTAGTTTTAGGTTGCATTTGCATACATATGCATGTTTGGTCCTTTGAAATAGGTCTTTTGGAGCATTCTGGAGCATATGGGACGTGAGGAGCATGGAGGGACTTGGGCATGGACGCAGCTCAACTGGATACGCAAAGGAAGAAGGAGGAAGCCATCTTGAAGACCAGCTCGACCATCTACTCGACCAACCGGTCGAGTTCCTCAACTCGACCGGCCAAGCTTCAACTCGATCGAGCTGGAAGTCAAAGTCAAACCCGAAAAATGTTGCTTCCCCCTTGACTTCCTTTGACCCTAAACCTAATCCTCTTTGTATTTAAAAGCCACGAAAAAACCACCAAGCTTTAGATTATTTTGTTTTAGTTTCTTTTAATTTATTGTCTTTTACTTTTTAGAGCTCTAATCCCATCTTTGTGTTCTTGAAGCTCTTGCTTCTTGAATCCTAGATCCTGGATAATCTCTTTGTATTTGCACTTGCTTATTTCAATAAAAGTTGTTTTCTTTCATCTCCTCTTTCTTATGATGTCTCTTTTATTGCATTTGCTTGTGTTTACATTCATGTGTAGTGAGTAGTTACCCATTAGGGTTTGAGATGGGATAGATTAGGGTTTCATATGCTTAATCCTTCTTGCTTATGGTCTTAATCTAGATTCTCTCTCTTTTGGATAAATCTTAAGGCTACATGACCACTACCCCTGGCTTGTATGTCCATTAGGCGATTCTCCACATGGAAGTGATGGAAATCGCTGGAAAAATCCACTAAGAGCTCCAATAACTCTTGCTCTCGAAATGGAGGTCAAGGGGTTGGATGGATTAGTTTGGGCAATGATCCTATGGCCTCCAAGGTTTGATTCTCACTGGCTAATGATGATAGGATTTGTGTGTGGATGTGAAAAGATATGAAATGAGATGAGTGGAATGCAATCAGTGGTATATGATGAGGTGGTAAGATGCAAACACAAACACAGTCAACAATTCCCTTTAACCATGATAGTGATGTAGTACAAAGGGTTATCAATCCAAAATGGGAAACTTGTCACTCTATGAGAATATGAAACAACCAGAAAGTCAAGCAAGCAGTTAAAGATTTGAAGTAACACTAACAACCTAAAAAAATGAAAAGCAGTGCAATAAAAGTAAACAAAGCAGTGAAGTACAGCTCGACCAAGACTCGAGTCGAGTCAGAACAAAGTACCAGCTCGATCGAGTTTAGGGACGAGTTGAGACAAACAAAGCTAAAGGTGACGACTTTAACAAGATAAAGAGAGAATTAGGGTTCAAGACAGGGTTTTGCAATCAAAGGAATCTACACTTAATCAATCTAGCTCTTAAAACTCCTTGTATCAAGGCTTCTCTTGATATTGGGCTTCTCAATGCCTAGCCAACCCTTTCCCAAGGTGAGGCTATCAACCAAGGAATGATCTCAGAAACAGGGGGTTAGCCAGTGAGAATCAAACCTTGGAGGCTATAGGATCATTGCCCAAACTAATCCATCCAACCCCTTAGACCTCTATTGTCTAGAGCAAGAGATATTGGAGCTCTTAGTGGATCTTTTCCAGCGAATGCCATCACTTTCGTGTGGGGAGTCGCCTAAGGACTTACAAGCCAGGGGTAGTGGTCATGTAGCCTTAAGATCTATCCAAAAGAGAGAGAATCTAGATTAAGACCATAAGCTAGAAGGATTAAGCATATGAAACCTCTAATCTATCCCATCTCAAACCCTAATGGGTAACTACTCACTACACATGAATGTAAACACAAGCAAATGCAATAAAAGAGACATCATAAGAAAGAGGAGATGAAATTAAACAACTTTTATTGAAATAAGCAAGTGCAAATACAAGAGAGATTATCCAGGATCTAGGATTCAAGAAGCAAGAGCTTCAAGAACACAAAGATGGGATTAGATCTCTAAAAAGTAAAAGACAATAAATTAAAAGAAACTAAAACAAAATAATCTAAAGCTTGGTGGTTTTTTCGTGGCTTAGAGCCTTTAAATACAAAGAGGATTAGGTTTAGGGTCAAAGGAAAGTCAAGGGGGAAGCAACATTTTTCGGGTTTGACTGTTGACTTCTCAGCTCGATCGAGTTGAAGCTTGGCCGGTCGAGTTGAGGAACTCGACCGGTTGGTCGAGTAGACGGTCGAGCTGGTCTTCAAGATGGCTTCTCCCTTCTTCCTTTGCGTATCCAGTTGAGCTGCTTCCATGTGCCAAGTCCCTCCATGCTCCTCATGTCCCATATGCTCCAGAATGCTCCAAAAGACCTATTTCAAAGGACCAAACATGCATATGTATGCAAATGCAACCTAAAACTAACATGAATGCATAAGAAGAGAAAAGGAACAAGATATGATGCAAATGGAAGCTAAAACTATGCAAAAGATGCATAAAAGATGTGCTAAAACTATGTAAAATGCAAGTACATCAACACCCCCAAACTTGAACTTTGCTTGCCCTCAAGCAAACAAATAGAACAAGAAAGAGATGAGGTTTGAAAAAGCTGATTCAACACTTAAAAACATGTCCTCAAAAGCGATTTGCTAAATGTCCAACTTAGAGATTCTAGAATGCAACAAGGTGAGAGATATTCATTAAGATTTAACCATGCTTATCAACATCAATCCCACTTCACAGTCACTCAAACAATGCATTCAAATCAGCAAATCCCTTTAACATTCATTAAGCAAAAACAGTGAACCAAAAACATGCAAGATCAATCAACTCATTTGGTTTCAAGGGTTTATGGGTTAAGAGACAAAGAGGGTCTCTTTTGTATGGTGGTTTAGTAACAGGGATCTCTCAAGAAAGTGGCTTTGCTTTGGCAGAAGGCTAAGTGTTAGAACCAAAGATGATGCAAGAACAGCAGCTCGAGCCGCCTAATCCTAACTCGATCGAGTTCAACACTTAGAGCTTTTTAGAACAAAATCCTAACTACCCTTTTTGGCATTTCGCCTTTGAAACTGAGGAGCTTTGCTCACTTTTCTTTTAAGAACTTCCTAGGGAGAGGCTTCTTGAGGTAACATCTAGCGGTTTGGGATTTTCTAAACACTTAGGGAACTTTTCTTTCCTTTTTGACACTTGAGGCTTTGCCTTCTTTTCATTCTACTTAGAACCCTTTTTACTTTCCTTTTTTAACTTCCCAAACCTTTACTAGACCCTTTTTAACACTGCCAACTCCCTGGACTAAACTCTTTTTCCTTTGGGTTTTTCCCAACTTTTACCACTTTTCTGGTTTTTACACCCAACTCGATCGAGCTCGAGTTGGCACCCCCAAACTTAGCCTGAAAACAATCCCAAGAGAACTAGACAACTAGAACTACTGCCCCTGCCGGTTTAAACACAACACCTTATGCTAAGCAAAGCCAAGAAAGGTTCTCACATTCGCACAAGAGATAAAATGGGGTTTGAAATGAAAAGGCTTAGGTTTAAGGTGTGGTAACTGTCTCAAAGATAGAGATCAGCTATCTGGACAAGCAAAAGGGATATGAAAATAGGTAAAGAATGTCCAGATATGTATGTGGTAGCCATGAGTTGAAATCAAATGCAAGCATTGGTAATTAAAGATCAAGTTATGGTTCAAATAGATAGGGAAATGCATCAAATCACAGCAATGGTTGAATGAGATGTGCATGCAGTGATATGATCAAGATAAACATGGTTCTTGCTGCTCAATCAATCTCACCCTAATGCACAAAAGAATCTAAAAACAGGGCACTCAAGAAATCGCAAAAGATGGACAAGTTTTCAAAGTCAAATCAACAATGCAAGTGAAAAATGCAATCCTAAACAAGTCTCAAATATGAATGCAAAAATGAATGCTATGCAAAAGATGAAAAACTAAGAACAAAGAAAACAAGGTTAAATCATCTCTTGAACCCTCCCCCAAACTTAAATCACACAGTCCCTTGTGTGAGAAAAATTTAGTGAAAGATTCAAGAGGGCAAAACCAAGAAAAAACAAGAACAAATGCAAGAAAATATGAAATGGTATATACAAGGGTTGGTGTTTGGATACCTCAGTGTCCCCCAAAGAACTGGGAGACTAGGTCGTGGTCTGGAGATGGGAGACGGCCATCAGGAGCACTCCATGCAACTGGGTTGCCTCGGCTCACTCGATCGAGCTTGCGGCTCCTCTTCCTCCTCTTCTTCATCTCAAAGTGTGTGTGGCTCCTTGGCCTTGGTGGAGCTGTGCTTGCTCGAAGCTGTTGTAGGGGTCCATCTCTGGGAGAAGTCCTGGTACTGGTTGATCGTACTCGAATCCGGATCTCAAACAGGGGCTCCTCCAGGTCAACTCGACCCTCAGCTCGATCGAGTTGAGTTTCCTCTGTTTGGACTCGATCGAGTCCGGTGGTCGAGCTGGAGCGTCTGGCCTTGGAAGTCTTCCTCCTTCTCTGCGTGTTGTCTTCTCCTTCCCTTGGCTCGAAAGAAGAGGCTCTGTGAGGCTCTTGGGCAGGGAGCCTCCTTGGAGTGGTGAGGAGTGACCTACTCCTAGGGAATGTGGGGGCCTTGGACTTCTTCTTCTTGCTTGAAGAACCAGAAACCTTCTTCTCCAAACTTTTGATCTTGCTCACCATCTTGTCCATGGACTTTTGCATCTTCTCAATGGCTTTCCCTTGCCATTTGTTGAACTTTTGGAGAAGTCCAATCCTCTTGTGGCAGCCACAACAGAGGGGTTCATCCTTGGAGCCTCATACTCCTCAAAGTAATAGCACTCAGGCTCACCCAAATCGCACTCTCCTGGCCTGATCTTCAGCTCGACCTCAGCTCGACCTCAGCTCGACTCAGCTCGATCGAGCTCAGGCTCCTCTTCTTCTTGCAAATCGCTTCATGCCCAACTAAGTGTACACAGGGGGTCTGAAGTCAATGTTCTACCCCTACCGTGGTGAGCTCAGGGTTGGGCAGGAGAAGCTTGGAGGGTCCAGCCAATGGATGGTGAACTTGAATTGGAATCTCCCATCCAACTCCTTGTGCTCAATGAGGAGGTTGGTCTTGCAAAACTTGATGTCCATCCAACCTGGTGGAGTAGACCTTCTCTTGTCCAGTTGAACTCCAGCTGCACAAAGAATTGGTGTGATCACCCCTCCAACACTAAGCTTTCTTCCTCTTTGGTGCCTAGTGTTGTAAGCTGTGACCTTGTAGGCTTGGAGCTGCTCAAGGAGAGGCATGAGATTCCCTGCGTGTGCCCTGTCTCCTCTGATCTTCTTCCCATCCTTGTCGTGAGATGATGGGCTTGATTCCCATGTCAAGGAGCTTCACTTCTCCCTCATTGATTGTCCAGTGGCTTTCCTTGCAAAGAAGGTGTTGGCAAGAGCCTTGTGGACATATCTAAGCACAGGACTTCCTGATCTGAGCAGCCTTGGACCTTGAGGAAGAGTACCCCTCTTCAGCGATTGTAGCCCAACTCTTTGGAGTTCTTCTTCCTTGATGTTCCATGGTTACCTTCTCCATAGTGAACCCAAACAGTATCTCAAGCTGCCTAAAGGTCACCATCTTCTTCTCTCCCTTTGCTAGAAAGTTATGTACCCCCAGCCTTGGTCCAACTCAGCTCGATCGAGCTCATCAAACTGTGATGCTCATCGAGCCAAAAACTCACAAGTCAACTCCTTGTAAGACTCCATGCGGTGAGAGAAGAACTTCCCCAATTGCATGTTCTTGAGCACCAACTCCACATCCTCAAAGATCCAAGATCTCTCATGGTGTCATCATGTGGGTACTTGGTCTCCACAAAGTCCATGGAGAAGAGAGCATTGTAGTGCTCTTGGTACATGGGGAGCTCATCCTCCTCTTGCTCTGCTCAGCCTCTTCCATTGGCTCATCTTGGTTCCCTCTTGTCATCTTCATCAACCAATTGGTTCACCTCTTCTCCTTCCTCTTCACTCTCAGTCTCATCACTTCCTTCTTCATTTGGAGAACCATTTCCCTCCTCTTGAACAAGGTTCACTCCAATCTCAAACTCCCCTTGCTCACTCTCACTACTAATAGGGTCATTCCTCTTCTTGGTCCTCCTTTCTTCCCTCAATCTCTCACTCTCAGACTGTTCCTCAGAGTAGACATACTCCTCTGCATCAGATTCTTCCATCCTCTGATCCATCCTCTCAAATCGGCTTGCATCTTAAGCCTTCTTTCCCTTGCATTGCTTGATTCACCCTCAACCATTCTCCTCTGTGAAGCGCGGCTTCCCTCACTGTTTGTCATCTTGTTACTCTGTTTCTTCACTAAAGTACCTGAAATGCATCAAAGATTACAAAGAATTAGAGTTGTAATGATCGGTTTGGTCAACTCGACACTCAGCTCGATCGAGTCAAAAAACTCGAGTGACAAACTCGATCGAGTTGGGTGAAAACAGAGTATAACCAAACCTAATTCAAGATTAAGAGCTGGAAAGGATGCTAATCAATCAAATTGAACCAAGAACAACTAGTAAATGGAACAATGAGCAACTATAGAGAAGTACTAAGCATCTTAACCAATACCAAACTCAAATTCAATTTTCAAGCACATGCAACAAGTTTAAAGGCAAAACAGAGGTGAGGTGAAACAAACTAACAAGATATACAGCAGAGGCGAAATATGAGGGCAATTACTCAAGAACAAGTCCACAAGGGACACATGCAATCAAAAATCAAAGGGAAACAAGCAATATGGAAATCGAGATGGATGAATGAAGGGTTTTAGGGTTCATACCTTGTTGAATGATGAATTGAAGAGCAGTAAACAAAACCCAAGCAAAACAATGAAGAACAAGAGGAAATCGCAAAAACTTAAGAGAGAAAGAGAGGAATTCGAAATTTCTTGTGGTGAAGAGAGAGAGATGAGTTTCAGAAATTTTAAGTGTGGGAGAGAGAGAAGTGGGTTCGATCGAGTTATGGGGAAGAGGGAGTGTTTGAGATGTGTGGTTGAGATTAAAAGATGAAATAAAGAGGGAACAAGAAAGCTAGGGATTCTCTGATCAAATTAGGGTAGTGGGGGACCAAAATCAGCTTGTGGGACCCACTCCCTTGACCAAGAAAACGGTTATGAATTTGAAATTCAAAAACTTACCTCGGTCGAGTTGTGTAGCTCGATCGAGTTGCCCTGGTTTCTAGCTCGATCGAG
>CACVBM020001408.1:60210-72314 GCA_902728155.2 Microthlaspi erraticum | reverse complement strand
TCCTCTCACTATTAATCCATGTTTTGGTAAGTATGGGTCCATCTAGTTCATCTTATACACTACAAGTGAGTTTCCACAATGTGGAGTCACAGAGGTACATTTCGGACTCCTTACCTCTTCCGGTTCCCAAATTTGGTCCATTTGATGTTCCTCCCTTGGATTGAGACCGTTTCACTCATGTTTGTCCTCATAGTCATGTGTAGAACCTATTAATCCATGTTTGGTAAGTATGGGTCCATCTAGTTCATCTTATACACTACAAGTGAGTTTCCACAATGTGGAGTCACAGAGGTACATTTCGGACTCCTTACCTCTTCCGGTTCCCAAATTTGGTCCATTTGATGTTCCTCCCTTGGATTGAGACCGTTTCACTCATGTTTGTCCTCATAGTCATGTGTAGAACCTATTAATCCATGTTTGGGTAAGTATGGGTCCATCTAGTTCATCTTATACACTACAAGTGAGTTTCCACAATGTGGAGTCACAGAGGTACATTTCGGACTCCTTACCTCTTCCGGTTCCCAAATTTGGTCCATTTGATGTTCCTCCCTTGGATTGAGACCGTTTCACTCATGTTTGTCCTCATAGTCATGTGTAGAACCTATTAATCCATGTTTGGTAAGTATGGGTCCATCTAGTTCATCTTATACACTACAAGTGAGTTTCCACAATGTGGAGTCACAGAGGTACATTTCGGACTCCTTACCTCTTCCGGTTCCCAAATTTGGTCCATTTGATGTTCCTCCCTTGGATTGAGACCGTTTCACTCATGTTTGTCCTCATAGTCATGTGTAGAACCTATTAATCCATGTTTGGGTAAGTATGGGTCCATCTAGTTCATCTTATACACTACAAGTGAGTTTCCACAATGTGGAGTCACAGAGGTACATTTCGGACTCCTTACCTCTTCCGGTTCCCAAATTTGGTCCATTTGATGTTCCTCCCTTGGATTGAGACCGTTTCACTCATGTTTGTCCTCATAGTCATGTGTAGAACCTATTAATCCATGTTTGGGTAAGTATGGGTCCATCTAGTTCATCTTATACACTACAAGTGAGTTTCCACAATGTGGAGTCACAGAGGTACATTTCGGACTCCTTACCTCTTCCGGTTCCCAAATTTGGTCCATTTGATGTTCCTCCCTTGGATTGAGACCGTTTCACTCATGTTTGTCCTCATAGTCATGTGTAGAACCTATTAATCCATGTTTGGGTAAGTATGGGTCCATCTAGTTCATCTTATACACTACAAGTGAGTTTCCACAATGTGGAGTCACAGAGGTACATTTCGGACTCCTTACCTCTTCCGGTTCCCAAATTTGGTCCATTTGATGTTCCTCCCTTGGATTGAGACCGTTTCACTCATGTTTGTCCTCATAGTCATGTGTAGAACCTATTAATCCATGTTTGGGTAAGTATGGGTCCATCTAGTTCATCTTATACACTACAAGTGAGTTTCCACAATGTGGAGTCACAGAGGTACATTTCGGACTCCTTACCTCTTCCGGTTCCCAAATTTGGTCCATTTGATGTTCCTCCCTTGGATTGAGACCGTTTCACTCATGTTTGTCCTCATAGTCATGTGTAGAACCTATTAATCCATGTTTGGGTAAGTATGGGTCCATCTAGTTCATCTTATACACTACAAGTGAGTTTCCACAATGTGGAGTCACAGAGGTACATTTCGGACTCCTTACCTCTTCCGGTTCCCAAATTTGGTCCATTTGATGTTCCTCCCTTGGATTGAGACCGTTTCACTCATGTTTGTCCTCATAGTCATGTGTAGAACCTATTAATCCATGTTTGGGTAAGTATGGGTCCATCTAGTTCATCTTATACACTACAAGTGAGTTTCCACAATGTGGAGTCACAGAGGTACATTTCGGACTCCTTACCTCTTCCGGTTCCCAAATTTGGTCCATTTGATGTTCCTCCCTTGGATTGAGACCGTTTCACTCATGTTTGTCCTCATAGTCATGTGTAGAACCTATTAATCCATGTTTGGGTAAGTATGGGTCCATCTAGTTCATCTTATACACTACAAGTGAGTTTCCACAATGTGGAGTCACAGAGGTACATTTCGGACTCCTTACCTCTTCCGGTTCCCAAATTTGGTCCATTTGATGTTCCTCCCTTGGATTGAGACCGTTTCACTCATGTTTGTCCTCATAGTCATGTGTAGAACCTATTAATCCATGTTTGGTAAGTATGGGTCCATCTAGTTCATCTTATACACTACAAGTGAGTTTCCACAATGTGGAGTCACAGAGGTACATTTCGGACTCCTTACCTCTTCCGGTTCCCAAATTTGGTCCATTTGATGTTCCTCCCTTGGATTGAGACCGTTTCACTCATGTTTGTCCTCATAGTCATGTGTAGAACCTATTAATCCATGTTTGGGTAAGTATGGGTCCATCTAGTTCATCTTATACACTACAAGTGAGTTTCCACAATGTGGAGTCACAGAGGTACATTTCGGACTCCTTACCTCTTCCGGTTCCCAAATTTGGTCCATTTGATGTTCCTCCCTTGGATTGAGACCGTTTCACTCATGTTTGTCCTCATAGTCATGTGTAGAACCTATTAATCCATGTTTGGTAAGTATGGGTCCATCTAGTTCATCTTATACACTACAAGTGAGTTTCCACAATGTGGAGTCACAGAGGTACATTTCGGACTCCTTACCTCTTCCGGTTCCCAAATTTGGTCCATTTGATGTTCCTCCCTTGGATTGAGACCGTTTCACTCATGTTTGTCCTCATAGTCATGTGTAGAACCTATTAATCCATGTTTGGGTAAGTATGGGTCCATCTAGTTCATCTTATACACTACAAGTGAGTTTCCACAATGTGGAGTCACAGAGGTACATTTCGGACTCCTTACCTCTTCCGGTTCCCAAATTTGGTCCATTTGATGTTCCTCCCTTGGATTGAGACCGTTTCACTCATGTTTGTCCTCATAGTCATGTGTAGAACCTATTAATCCATGTTTGGGTAAGTATGGGTCCATCTAGTTCATCTTATACACTACAAGTGAGTTTCCACAATGTGGAGTCACAGAGGTACATTTCGGACTCCTTACCTCTTCCGGTTCCCAAATTTGGTCCATTTGATGTTCCTCCCTTGGATTGAGACCGTTTCACTCATGTTTGTCCTCATAGTCATGTGTAGAACCTATTAATCCATGTTTGGGTAAGTATGGGTCCATCTAGTTCATCTTATACACTACAAGTGAGTTTCCACAATGTGGAGTCACAGAGGTACATTTCGGACTCCTTACCTCTTCCGGTTCCCAAATTTGGTCCATTTGATGTTCCTCCCTTGGATTGAGACCGTTTCACTCATGTTTGTCCTCATAGTCATGTGTAGAACCTATTAATCCATGTTTGGGTAAGTATGGGTCCATCTAGTTCATCTTATACACTACAAGTGAGTTTCCACAATGTGGAGTCACAGAGGTACATTTCGGACTCCTTACCTCTTCCGGTTCCCAAATTTGGTCCATTTGATGTTCCTCCCTTGGATTGAGACCGTTTCACTCATGTTTGTCCTCATAGTCATGTGTAGAACCTATTAATCCATGTTTGGGTAAGTATGGGTCCATCTAGTTCATCTTATACACTACAAGTGAGTTTCCACAATGTGGAGTCACAGAGGTACATTTCGGACTCCTTACCTCTTCCGGTTCCCAAATTTGGTCCATTTGATGTTCCTCCCTTGGATTGAGACCGTTTCACTCATGTTTGTCCTCATAGTCATGTGTAGAACCTATTAATCCATGTTTGGGTAAGTATGGGTCCATCTAGTTCATCTTATACACTACAAGTGAGTTTCCACAATGTGGAGTCACAGAGGTACATTTCGGACTCCTTACCTCTTCCGGTTCCCAAATTTGGTCCATTTGATGTTCCTCCCTTGGATTGAGACCGTTTCACTCATGTTTGTCCTCATAGTCATGTGTAGAACCTATTAATCCATGTTTGGGTAAGTATGGGTCCATCTAGTTCATCTTATACACTACAAGTGAGTTTCCACAATGTGGAGTCACAGAGGTACATTTCGGACTCCTTACCTCTTCCGGTTCCCAAATTTGGTCCATTTGATGTTCCTCCCTTGGATTGAGACCGTTTCACTCATGTTTGTCCTCATAGTCATGTGTAGAACCTATTAATCCATGTTTGGGTAAGTATGGGTCCATCTAGTTCATCTTATACACTACAAGTGAGTTTCCACAATGTGGAGTCACAGAGGTACATTTCGGACTCCTTACCTCTTCCGGTTCCCAAATTTGGTCCATTTGATGTTCCTCCCTTGGATTGAGACCGTTTCACTCATGTTTGTCCTCATAGTCATGTGTAGAACCTATTAATCCATGTTTGGTAAGTATGGGTCCATCTAGTTCATCTTATACACTACAAGTGAGTTTCCACAATGTGGAGTCACAGAGGTACATTTCGGACTCCTTACCTCTTCCGGTTCCCAAATTTGGTCCATTTGATGTTCCTCCCTTGGATTGAGACCGTTTCACTCATGTTTGTCCTCATAGTCATGTGTAGAACCTATTAATCCATGTTTGGGTAAGTATGGGTCCATCTAGTTCATCTTATACACTACAAGTGAGTTTCCACAATGTGGAGTCACAGAGGTACATTTCGGACTCCTTACCTCTTCCGGTTCCCAAATTTGGTCCATTTGATGTTCCTCCCTTGGATTGAGACCGTTTCACTCATGTTTGTCCTCATAGTCATGTGTAGAACCTATTAATCCATGTTTGGGTAAGTATGGGTCCATCTAGTTCATCTTATACACTACAAGTGAGTTTCCACAATGTGGAGTCACAGAGGTACATTTCGGACTCCTTACCTCTTCCGGTTCCCAAATTTGGTCCATTTGATGTTCCTCCCTTGGATTGAGACCGTTTCACTCATGTTTGTCCTCATAGTCATGTGTAGAACCTATTAATCCATGTTTGGTAAGTATGGGTCCATCTAGTTCATCTTATACACTACAAGTGAGTTTCCACAATGTGGAGTCACAGAGGTACATTTCGGACTCCTTACCTCTTCCGGTTCCCAAATTTGGTCCATTTGATGTTCCTCCCTTGGATTGAGACCGTTTCACTCATGTTTGTCCTCATAGTCATGTGTAGAACCTATTAATCCATGTTTGGTAAGTATGGGTCCATCTAGTTCATCTTATACACTACAAGTGAGTTTCCACAATGTGGAGTCACAGAGGTACATTTCGGACTCCTTACCTCTTCCGGTTCCCAAATTTGGTCCATTTGATGTTCCTCCCTTGGATTGAGACCGTTTCACTCATGTTTGTCCTCATAGTCATGTGTAGAACCTATTAATCCATGTTTGGGTAAGTATGGGTCCATCTAGTTCATCTTATACACTACAAGTGAGTTTCCACAATGTGGAGTCACAGAGGTACATTTCGGACTCCTTACCTCTTCCGGTTCCCAAATTTGGTCCATTTGATGTTCCTCCCTTGGATTGAGACCGTTTCACTCATGTTTGTCCTCATAGTCATGTGTAGAACCTATTAATCCATGTTTGGTAAGTATGGGTCCATCTAGTTCATCTTATACACTACAAGTGAGTTTCCACAATGTGGAGTCACAGAGGTACATTTCGGACTCCTTACCTCTTCCGGTTCCCAAATTTGGTCCATTTGATGTTCCTCCCTTGGATTGAGACCGTTTCACTCATGTTTGTCCTCATAGTCATGTGTAGAACCTATTAATCCATGTTTGGGTAAGTATGGGTCCATCTAGTTCATCTTATACACTACAAGTGAGTTTCCACAATGTGGAGTCACAGAGGTACATTTCGGACTCCTTACCTCTTCCGGTTCCCAAATTTGGTCCATTTGATGTTCCTCCCTTGGATTGAGACCGTTTCACTCATGTTTGTCCTCATAGTCATGTGTAGAACCTATTAATCCATGTTTGGTAAGTATGGGTCCATCTAGTTCATCTTATACACTACAAGTGAGTTTCCACAATGTGGAGTCACAGAGGTACATTTCGGACTCCTTACCTCTTCCGGTTCCCAAATTTGGTCCATTTGATGTTCCTCCCTTGGATTGAGACCGTTTCACTCATGTTTGTCCTCATAGTCATGTGTAGAACCTATTAATCCATGTTTGGTAAGTATGGGTCCATCTAGTTCATCTTATACACTACAAGTGAGTTTCCACAATGTGGAGTCACAGAGGTACATTTCGGACTCCTTACCTCTTCCGGTTCCCAAATTTGGTCCATTTGATGTTCCTCCCTTGGATTGAGACCGTTTCACTCATGTTTGTCCTCATAGTCATGTGTAGAACCTATTAATCCATGTTTGGTAAGTATGGGTCCATCTAGTTCATCTTATACACTACAAGTGAGTTTCCACAATGTGGAGTCACAGAGGTACATTTCGGACTCCTTACCTCTTCCGGTTCCCAAATTTGGTCCATTTGATGTTCCTCCCTTGGATTGAGACCGTTTCACTCATGTTTGTCCTCATAGTCATGTGTAGAACCTATTAATCCATGTTTGGTAAGTATGGGTCCATCTAGTTCATCTTATACACTACAAGTGAGTTTCCACAATGTGGAGTCACAGAGGTACATTTCGGACTCCTTACCTCTTCCGGTTCCCAAATTTGGTCCATTTGATGTTCCTCCCTTGGATTGAGACCGTTTCACTCATGTTTGTCCTCATAGTCATGTGTAGAACCTATTAATCCATGTTTGGTAAGTATGGGTCCATCTAGTTCATCTTATACACTACAAGTGAGTTTCCACAATGTGGAGTCACAGAGGTACATTTCGGACTCCTTACCTCTTCCGGTTCCCAAATTTGGTCCATTTGATGTTCCTCCCTTGGATTGAGACCGTTTCACTCATGTTTGTCCTCATAGTCATGTGTAGAACCTATTAATCCATGTTTGGGTAAGTATGGGTCCATCTAGTTCATCTTATACACTACAAGTGAGTTTCCACAATGTGGAGTCACAGAGGTACATTTCGGACTCCTTACCTCTTCCGGTTCCCAAATTTGGTCCATTTGATGTTCCTCCCTTGGATTGAGACCGTTTCACTCATGTTTGTCCTCATAGTCATGTGTAGAACCTATTAATCCATGTTTGGGTAAGTATGGGTCCATCTAGTTCATCTTATACACTACAAGTGAGTTTCCACAATGTGGAGTCACAGAGGTACATTTCGGACTCCTTACCTCTTCCGGTTCCCAAATTTGGTCCATTTGATGTTCCTCCCTTGGATTGAGACCGTTTCACTCATGTTTGTCCTCATAGTCATGTGTAGAACCTATTAATCCATGTTTTGGTAAGTATGGGTCCATCTAGTTCATCTTATACACTACAAGTGAGTTTCCACAATGTGGAGGCACAGAGGTACATTTCGGACTCCTTACCTCTTCCGGTTCCCAAATTTGGTCCATTTGATGTTCCTCCCTTGGATTGAGACCGTTTCACTCATGTTTGTCCTCATAGTCATGTGTAGAAGCTATTAATCCATGTTTTGGTAAGTATGGGTCCATCTAGTTCATCTTATACACTACAAGTGAGTTTCCACAATGTGGAGGCACAGAGGTACATTTCGGACTCCTTACCTCTTCCGGTTCCCAAATTTGGTCCATTTGATGTTCCTCCCTTGGATTGAGACCGTTTCACTCATGTTTGTCCTCATAGTCATGTGTAGAAGCTATTAATCCATGTTTTGGTAAGTATGGGTCCATCTAGTTCATCTTATACACTACAAGTGAGTTTCCACAATGTGGAGGCACAGAGGTACATTTCGGACTCCTTACCTCTTCCGGTTCCCAAATTTGGTCCATTTGATGTTCCTCCCTTGGATTGAGACCGTTTCACTCATGTTTGTCCTCATAGTCATGTGTAGAAGCTATTAATCCATGTTTTGGTAAGTATGGGTCCATCTAGTTCATCTTATACACTACAAGTGAGTTTCCACAATGTGGAGGCACAGAGGTACATTTCGGACTCCTTACCTCTTCCGGTTCCCAAATTTGGTCCATTTGATGTTCCTCCCTTGGATTGAGACCGTTTCACTCATGTTTGTCCTCATAGTCATGTGTAGAAGCTATTAATCCATGTTTTGGTAAGTATGGGTCCATCTAGTTCATCTTATACACTACAAGTGAGTTTCCACAATGTGGAGGCACAGAGGTACATTTCGGACTCCTTACCTCTTCCGGTTCCCAAATTTGGTCCATTTGATGTTCCTCCCTTGGATTGAGACCGTTTCACTCATGTTTGTCCTCATAGTCATGTGTAGAAGCTATTAATCCATGTTTTGGTAAGTATGGGTCCATCTAGTTCATCTTATACACTACAAGTGAGTTTCCACAATGTGGAGGCACAGAGGTACATTTCGGACTCCTTACCTCTTCCGGTTCCCAAATTTGGTCCATTTGATGTTCCTCCCTTGGATTGAGACCGTTTCACTCATGTTTGTCCTCATAGTCATGTGTAGAAGCTATTAATCCATGTTTTGGTAAGTATGGGTCCATCTAGTTCATCTTATACACTACAAGTGAGTTTCCACAATGTGGAGGCACAGAGGTACATTTCGGACTCCTTACCTCTTCCGGTTCCCAAATTTGGTCCATTTGATGTTCCTCCCTTGGATTGAGACCGTTTCACTCATGTTTGTCCTCATAGTCATGTGTAGAAGCTATTAATCCATGTTTTGGTAAGTATGGGTCCATCTAGTTCATCTTATACACTACAAGTGAGTTTCCACAATGTGGAGGCACAGAGGTACATTTCGGACTCCTTACCTCTTCCGGTTCCCAAATTTGGTCCATTTGATGTTCCTCCCTTGGATTGAGACCGTTTCACTCATGTTTGTCCTCATAGTCATGTGTAGAAGCTATTAATCCATGTTTTGGTAAGTATGGGTCCATCTAGTTCATCTTATACACTACAAGTGAGTTTCCACAATGTGGAGGCACAGAGGTACATTTCGGACTCCTTACCTCTTCCGGTTCCCAAATTTGGTCCATTTGATGTTCCTCCCTTGGATTGAGACCGTTTCACTCATGTTTGTCCTCATAGTCATGTGTAGAAGCTATTAATCCATGTTTTGGTAAGTATGGGTCCATCTAGTTCATCTTATACACTACAAGTGAGTTTCCACAATGTGGAGGCACAGAGGTACATTTCGGACTCCTTACCTCTTCCGGTTCCCAAATTTGGTCCATTTGATGTTCCTCCCTTGGATTGAGACCGTTTCACTCATGTTTGTCCTCATAGTCATGTGTAGAAGCTATTAATCCATGTTTTGGTAAGTATGGGTCCATCTAGTTCATCTTATACACTACAAGTGAGTTTCCACAATGTGGAGGCACAGAGGTACATTTCGGACTCCTTACCTCTTCCGGTTCCCAAATTTGGTCCATTTGATGTTCCTCCCTTGGATTGAGACCGTTTCACTCATGTTTGTCCTCATAGTCATGTGTAGAAGCTATTAATCCATGTTTTGGTAAGTATGGGTCCATCTAGTTCATCTTATACACTACAAGTGAGTTTCCACAATGTGGAGGCACAGAGGTACATTTCGGACTCCTTACCTCTTCCGGTTCCCAAATTTGGTCCATTTGATGTTCCTCCCTTGGATTGAGACCGTTTCACTCATGTTTGTCCTCATAGTCATGTGTAGAAGCTATTAATCCATGTTTTGGTAAGTATGGGTCCATCTAGTTCATCTTATACACTACAAGTGAGTTTCCACAATGTGGAGGCACAGAGGTACATTTCGGACTCCTTACCTCTTCCGGTTCCCAAATTTGGTCCATTTGATGTTCCTCCCTTGGATTGAGACCGTTTCACTCATGTTTGTCCTCATAGTCATGTGTAGAAGCTATTAATCCATGTTTTGGTAAGTATGGGTCCATCTAGTTCATCTTATACACTACAAGTGAGTTTCCACAATGTGGAGGCACAGAGGTACATTTCGGACTCCTTACCTCTTCCGGTTCCCAAATTTGGTCCATTTGATGTTCCTCCCTTGGATTGAGACCGTTTCACTCATGTTTGTCCTCATAGTCATGTGTAGAAGCTATTAATCCATGTTTTGGTAAGTATGGGTCCATCTAGTTCATCTTATACACTACAAGTGAGTTTCCACAATGTGGAGGCACAGAGGTACATTTCGGACTCCTTACCTCTTCCGGTTCCCAAATTTGGTCCATTTGATGTTCCTCCCTTGGATTGAGACCGTTTCACTCATGTTTGTCCTCATAGTCATGTGTAGAAGCTATTAATCCATGTTTTGGTAAGTATGGGTCCATCTAGTTCATCTTATACACTACAAGTGAGTTTCCACAATGTGGAGGCACAGAGGTACATTTCGGACTCCTTACCTCTTCCGGTTCCCAAATTTGGTCCATTTGATGTTCCTCCCTTGGATTGAGACCGTTTCACTCATGTTTGTCCTCATAGTCATGTGTAGAAGCTATTAATCCATGTTTTGGTAAGTATGGGTCCATCTAGTTCATCTTATACACTACAAGTGAGTTTCCACAATGTGGAGGCACAGAGGTACATTTCGGACTCCTTACCTCTTCCGGTTCCCAAATTTGGTCCATTTGATGTTCCTCCCTTGGATTGAGACCGTTTCACTCATGTTTGTCCTCATAGTCATGTGTAGAAGCTATTAATCCATGTTTTGGTAAGTATGGGTCCATCTAGTTCATCTTATACACTACAAGTGAGTTTCCACAATGTGGAGGCACAGAGGTACATTTCGGACTCCTTACCTCTTCCGGTTCCCAAATTTGGTCCATTTGATGTTCCTCCCTTGGATTGAGACCGTTTCACTCATGTTTGTCCTCATAGTCATGTGTAGAAGCTATTAATCCATGTTTTGGTAAGTATGGGTCCATCTAGTTCATCTTATACACTACAAGTGAGTTTCCACAATGTGGAGGCACAGAGGTACATTTCGGACTCCTTACCTCTTCCGGTTCCCAAATTTTGTCCATTTGATGTTCCTCCCTTGGATTGAGACCGTTTCACTCATGTTTGTCTTCATAGTCATGTGGAGAACCATATAATCCATGTTTTGGTAAGTATGGGTCCATCTAGTTCCATTTATACACTACAAGTGAGTACACTACAAGTGAGTTTCCACAATGTGGAGGCACAGAGGTACATTTCGGACTCCTTACCTCTTCTGGTTCCCAAATTTGGTCCATTTGATGTTCCTCCCTTGGATTGAGACCGTTTCACTCATGTTTGTCCTCATAGTCATGTGTAGAAGCTATTAATCCATGTTTTGGTAAGTATGGGTCCATACACTAGTTATCTTATACACTACAAGTGAGTTTCCACAATGTGGAGGCACAGAGGTACATTTCGGACTCCTTACCTCTTCCGGTTCCCAAATTTGGTCCATTTGATGTTCCTCCCTTGGATTGAGACCGTTTCACTCATGTTTGTCCTCATAGTCATGTGTAGAAGCTATTAATCCATGTTTTGGTAAGTATGGGTCCATCTAGTTCATCTTATACACTACAAGTGAGTTTCCACAATGTGGAGGCACAGAGGTACATTTCGGACTCCTTACCTCTTGGTTCCCAAATTTGGTCCATTTGATGTTCCTCCCTTGGATTGAGACCGTTTCACTCATGTTTGTCCTCATAGTCATGTGTAGAAGCTATTAATCCATGTTTTGGTAAGTATGGGTCCATCTAGTTCATCTTATACACTACAAGTGAGTTTCCACAATGTGGAGGCACAGAGGTACATTTCGGACTCCTTACCTCTTCCGGTTCCCAAATTTGGTCCATTTGATGTTCCTCCCTTGGATTGAGACCGTTTCACTCATGTTTGTCCTCATAGTCATGTGTAGAAGCTATTAATCCATGTTTTGGTAAGTATGGGTCCATCTAGTTCATCTTATACACTACAAGTGAGTTTCCACAATGTGGAGGCACAGAGGTACATTTCGGACTCCTTACCTCTTCCGGTTCCCAAATTTGGTCCATTTGATGTTCCTCCCTTGGATTGAGACCGTTTCACTCATGTTTGTCCTCATAGTCATGTGTAGAAGCTATTAATCCATGTTT
>CACVBM020001408.1:38755-50636 GCA_902728155.2 Microthlaspi erraticum | reverse complement strand
CACAATGTGGAGTCATACATTTCGGACTCCTTACCTCTTCCGGTTCCCAAATTAGGTCCATTTGATGTTCCTCCCTTGGATTGAGACCGTTTCACTCATGTTTGTCCTCATAGTCATGTGTAGAACCTATTAATCCATGTTTGGGTAAGTATGGGTCCATCTAGTTCATCTTATACACTACAAGTGAGTTTCCACAATGTGGAGTCACAGAGGTACATTTCGGACTCCTTACCTCTTCCGGTTCCCAAATTAGGTCCATTTGATGTTCCTCCCTTGGATTGAGACCGTTTCACTCATGTTTGTCCTCATAGTCATGTGTAGAACCTATTAATCCATGTTTGGGTAAGTATGGGTCCATCTAGTTCATCTTATACACTACAAGTGAGTTTCCACAATGTGGAGTCACAGAGGTACATTTCGGACTCCTTACCTCTTCCGGTTCCCAAATTAGGTCCATTTGATGTTCCTCCCTTGGATTGAGACCGTTTCACTCATGTTTGTCCTCATAGTCATGTGTAGAACCTATTAATCCATGTTTGGGTAAGTATGGGTCCATCTAGTTCATCTTATACACTACAAGTGAGTTTCCACAATGTGGAGTCACAGAGGTACATTTCGGACTCCTTACCTCTTCCGGTTCCCAAATTAGGTCCATTTGATGTTCCTCCCTTGGATTGAGACCGTTTCACTCATGTTTGTCCTCATAGTCATGTGTAGAACCTATTAATCCATGTTTGGGTAAGTATGGGTCCATCTAGTTCATCTTATACACTACAAGTGAGTTTCCACAATGTGGAGTCACAGAGGTACATTTCGGACTCCTTACCTCTTCCGGTTCCCAAATTAGGTCCATTTGATGTTCCTCCCTTGGATTGAGACCGTTTCACTCATGTTTGTCCTCATAGTCATGTGTAGAACCTATTAATCCATGTTTGGGTAAGTATGGGTCCATCTAGTTCATCTTATACACTACAAGTGAGTTTCCACAATGTGGAGTCACAGAGGTACATTTCGGACTCCTTACCTCTTCCGGTTCCCAAATTAGGTCCATTTGATGTTCCTCCCTTGGATTGAGACCGTTTCACTCATGTTTGTCCTCATAGTCATGTGTAGAACCTATTAATCCATGTTTGGGTAAGTATGGGTCCATCTAGTTCATCTTATACACTACAAGTGAGTTTCCACAATGTGGAGTCACAGAGGTACATTTCGGACTCCTTACCTCTTCCGGTTCCCAAATTAGGTCCATTTGATGTTCCTCCCTTGGATTGAGACCGTTTCACTCATGTTTGTCCTCATAGTCATGTGTAGAACCTATTAATCCATGTTTGGGTAAGTATGGGTCCATCTAGTTCATCTTATACACTACAAGTGAGTTTCCACAATGTGGAGTCACAGAGGTACATTTCGGACTCCTTACCTCTTCCGGTTCCCAAATTAGGTCCATTTGATGTTCCTCCCTTGGATTGAGACCGTTTCACTCATGTTTGTCCTCATAGTCATGTGTAGAACCTATTAATCCATGTTTGGGTAAGTATGGGTCCATCTAGTTCATCTTATACACTACAAGTGAGTTTCCACAATGTGGAGTCACAGAGGTACATTTCGGACTCCTTACCTCTTCCGGTTCCCAAATTAGGTCCATTTGATGTTCCTCCCTTGGATTGAGACCGTTTCACTCATGTTTGTCCTCATAGTCATGTGTAGAACCTATTAATCCATGTTTGGGTAAGTATGGGTCCATCTAGTTCATCTTATACACTACAAGTGAGTTTCCACAATGTGGAGTCACAGAGGTACATTTCGGACTCCTTACCTCTTCCGGTTCCCAAATTAGGTCCATTTGATGTTCCTCCCTTGGATTGAGACCGTTTCACTCATGTTTGTCCTCATAGTCATGTGTAGAACCTATTAATCCATGTTTGGGTAAGTATGGGTCCATCTAGTTCATCTTATACACTACAAGTGAGTTTCCACAATGTGGAGTCACAGAGGTACATTTCGGACTCCTTACCTCTTCCGGTTCCCAAATTAGGTCCATTTGATGTTCCTCCCTTGGATTGAGACCGTTTCACTCATGTTTGTCCTCATAGTCATGTGTAGAACCTATTAATCCATGTTTGGGTAAGTATGGGTCCATCTAGTTCATCTTATACACTACAAGTGAGTTTCCACAATGTGGAGTCACAGAGGTACATTTCGGACTCCTTACCTCTTCCGGTTCCCAAATTAGGTCCATTTGATGTTCCTCCCTTGGATTGAGACCGTTTCACTCATGTTTGTCCTCATAGTCATGTGTAGAACCTATTAATCCATGTTTGGGTAAGTATGGGTCCATCTAGTTCATCTTATACACTACAAGTGAGTTTCCACAATGTGGAGTCACAGAGGTACATTTCGGACTCCTTACCTCTTCCGGTTCCCAAATTAGGTCCATTTGATGTTCCTCCCTTGGATTGAGACCGTTTCACTCATGTTTGTCCTCATAGTCATGTGTAGAACCTATTAATCCATGTTTGGGTAAGTATGGGTCCATCTAGTTCATCTTATACACTACAAGTGAGTTTCCACAATGTGGAGTCACAGAGGTACATTTCGGACTCCTTACCTCTTCCGGTTCCCAAATTAGGTCCATTTGATGTTCCTCCCTTGGATTGAGACCGTTTCACTCATGTTTGTCCTCATAGTCATGTGTAGAACCTATTAATCCATGTTTGGGTAAGTATGGGTCCATCTAGTTCATCTTATACACTACAAGTGAGTTTCCACAATGTGGAGTCACAGAGGTACATTTCGGACTCCTTACCTCTTCCGGTTCCCAAATTAGGTCCATTTGATGTTCCTCCCTTGGATTGAGACCGTTTCACTCATGTTTGTCCTCATAGTCATGTGTAGAACCTATTAATCCATGTTTGGGTAAGTATGGGTCCATCTAGTTCATCTTATACACTACAAGTGAGTTTCCACAATGTGGAGTCACAGAGGTACATTTCGGACTCCTTACCTCTTCCGGTTCCCAAATTAGGTCCATTTGATGTTCCTCCCTTGGATTGAGACCGTTTCACTCATGTTTGTCCTCATAGTCATGTGTAGAACCTATTAATCCATGTTTGGGTAAGTATGGGTCCATCTAGTTCATCTTATACACTACAAGTGAGTTTCCACAATGTGGAGTCACAGAGGTACATTTCGGACTCCTTACCTCTTCCGGTTCCCAAATTAGGTCCATTTGATGTTCCTCCCTTGGATTGAGACCGTTTCACTCATGTTTGTCCTCATAGTCATGTGTAGAACCTATTAATCCATGTTTGGGTAAGTATGGGTCCATCTAGTTCATCTTATACACTACAAGTGAGTTTCCACAATGTGGAGTCACAGAGGTACATTTCGGACTCCTTACCTCTTCCGGTTCCCAAATTAGGTCCATTTGATGTTCCTCCCTTGGATTGAGACCGTTTCACTCATGTTTGTCCTCATAGTCATGTGTAGAACCTATTAATCCATGTTTGGGTAAGTATGGGTCCATCTAGTTCATCTTATACACTACAAGTGAGTTTCCACAATGTGGAGTCACAGAGGTACATTTCGGACTCCTTACCTCTTCCGGTTCCCAAATTAGGTCCATTTGATGTTCCTCCCTTGGATTGAGACCGTTTCACTCATGTTTGTCCTCATAGTCATGTGTAGAACCTATTAATCCATGTTTGGGTAAGTATGGGTCCATCTAGTTCATCTTATACACTACAAGTGAGTTTCCACAATGTGGAGTCACAGAGGTACATTTCGGACTCCTTACCTCTTCCGGTTCCCAAATTAGGTCCATTTGATGTTCCTCCCTTGGATTGAGACCGTTTCACTCATGTTTGTCCTCATAGTCATGTGTAGAACCTATTAATCCATGTTTGGGTAAGTATGGGTCCATCTAGTTCATCTTATACACTACAAGTGAGTTTCCACAATGTGGAGTCACAGAGGTACATTTCGGACTCCTTACCTCTTCCGGTTCCCAAATTAGGTCCATTTGATGTTCCTCCCTTGGATTGAGACCGTTTCACTCATGTTTGTCCTCATAGTCATGTGTAGAACCTATTAATCCATGTTTGGGTAAGTATGGGTCCATCTAGTTCATCTTATACACTACAAGTGAGTTTCCACAATGTGGAGTCACAGAGGTACATTTCGGACTCCTTACCTCTTCCGGTTCCCAAATTAGGTCCATTTGATGTTCCTCCCTTGGATTGAGACCGTTTCACTCATGTTTGTCCTCATAGTCATGTGTAGAACCTATTAATCCATGTTTGGGTAAGTATGGGTCCATCTAGTTCATCTTATACACTACAAGTGAGTTTCCACAATGTGGAGTCACAGAGGTACATTTCGGACTCCTTACCTCTTCCGGTTCCCAAATTAGGTCCATTTGATGTTCCTCCCTTGGATTGAGACCGTTTCACTCATGTTTGTCCTCATAGTCATGTGTAGAACCTATTAATCCATGTTTGGGTAAGTATGGGTCCATCTAGTTCATCTTATACACTACAAGTGAGTTTCCACAATGTGGAGTCACAGAGGTACATTTCGGACTCCTTACCTCTTCCGGTTCCCAAATTAGGTCCATTTGATGTTCCTCCCTTGGATTGAGACCGTTTCACTCATGTTTGTCCTCATAGTCATGTGTAGAACCTATTAATCCATGTTTGGGTAAGTATGGGTCCATCTAGTTCATCTTATACACTACAAGTGAGTTTCCACAATGTGGAGTCACAGAGGTACATTTCGGACTCCTTACCTCTTCCGGTTCCCAAATTAGGTCCATTTGATGTTCCTCCCTTGGATTGAGACCGTTTCACTCATGTTTGTCCTCATAGTCATGTGTAGAACCTATTAATCCATGTTTGGGTAAGTATGGGTCCATCTAGTTCATCTTATACACTACAAGTGAGTTTCCACAATGTGGAGTCACAGAGGTACATTTCGGACTCCTTACCTCTTCCGGTTCCCAAATTAGGTCCATTTGATGTTCCTCCCTTGGATTGAGACCGTTTCACTCATGTTTGTCCTCATAGTCATGTGTAGAACCTATTAATCCATGTTTGGGTAAGTATGGGTCCATCTAGTTCATCTTATACACTACAAGTGAGTTTCCACAATGTGGAGTCACAGAGGTACATTTCGGACTCCTTACCTCTTCCGGTTCCCAAATTAGGTCCATTTGATGTTCCTCCCTTGGATTGAGACCGTTTCACTCATGTTTGTCCTCATAGTCATGTGTAGAACCTATTAATCCATGTTTGGGTAAGTATGGGTCCATCTAGTTCATCTTATACACTACAAGTGAGTTTCCACAATGTGGAGTCACAGAGGTACATTTCGGACTCCTTACCTCTTCCGGTTCCCAAATTAGGTCCATTTGATGTTCCTCCCTTGGATTGAGACCGTTTCACTCATGTTTGTCCTCATAGTCATGTGTAGAACCTATTAATCCATGTTTGGGTAAGTATGGGTCCATCTAGTTCATCTTATACACTACAAGTGAGTTTCCACAATGTGGAGTCACAGAGGTACATTTCGGACTCCTTACCTCTTCCGGTTCCCAAATTAGGTCCATTTGATGTTCCTCCCTTGGATTGAGACCGTTTCACTCATGTTTGTCCTCATAGTCATGTGTAGAACCTATTAATCCATGTTTGGGTAAGTATGGGTCCATCTAGTTCATCTTATACACTACAAGTGAGTTTCCACAATGTGGAGTCACAGAGGTACATTTCGGACTCCTTACCTCTTCCGGTTCCCAAATTAGGTCCATTTGATGTTCCTCCCTTGGATTGAGACCGTTTCACTCATGTTTGTCCTCATAGTCATGTGTAGAACCTATTAATCCATGTTTGGGTAAGTATGGGTCCATCTAGTTCATCTTATACACTACAAGTGAGTTTCCACAATGTGGAGTCACAGAGGTACATTTCGGACTCCTTACCTCTTCCGGTTCCCAAATTAGGTCCATTTGATGTTCCTCCCTTGGATTGAGACCGTTTCACTCATGTTTGTCCTCATAGTCATGTGTAGAACCTATTAATCCATGTTTGGGTAAGTATGGGTCCATCTAGTTCATCTTATACACTACAAGTGAGTTTCCACAATGTGGAGTCACAGAGGTACATTTCGGACTCCTTACCTCTTCCGGTTCCCAAATTAGGTCCATTTGATGTTCCTCCCTTGGATTGAGACCGTTTCACTCATGTTTGTCCTCATAGTCATGTGTAGAACCTATTAATCCATGTTTGGGTAAGTATGGGTCCATCTAGTTCATCTTATACACTACAAGTGAGTTTCCACAATGTGGAGTCACAGAGGTACATTTCGGACTCCTTACCTCTTCCGGTTCCCAAATTAGGTCCATTTGATGTTCCTCCCTTGGATTGAGACCGTTTCACTCATGTTTGTCCTCATAGTCATGTGTAGAACCTATTAATCCATGTTTGGGAAGTATGGGTCCATCTAGTTCATCTTATACACTACAAGTGAGTTTCCACAATGTGGAGTCACAGAGGTACATTTCGGACTCCTTACCTCTTCCGGTTCCCAAATTAGGTCCATTTGATGTTCCTCCCTTGGATTGAGACCGTTTCACTCATGTTTGTCCTCATAGTCATGTGTAGAACCTATTAATCCATGTTTGGGATAAGTATGGGTCCATCTAGTTCATCTTATACACTACAAGTGAGTTTCCACAATGTGGAGTCACAGAGGTACATTTCGGACTCCTTACCTCTTCCGGTTCCCAAATTAGGTCCATTTGATGTTCCTCCCTTGGATTGAGACCGTTTCACTCATGTTTGTCCTCATAGTCATGTGTAGAACCTATTAATCCATGTTTGGGTAAGTATGGGTCCATCTAGTTCATCTTATACACTACAAGTGAGTTTCCACAATGTGGAGTCACAGAGGTACATTTCGGACTCCTTACCTCTTCCGGTTCCCAAATTAGGTCCATTTGATGTTCCTCCCTTGGATTGAGACCGTTTCACTCATGTTTGTCCTCATAGTCATGTGTAGAACCTATTAATCCATGTTTGGATAAGTATGGGTCCATCTAGTTCATCTTATACACTACAAGTGAGTTTCCACAATGTGGAGTCACAGAGGTACATTTCGGACTCCTTACCTCTTCCGGTTCCCAAATTAGGTCCATTTGATGTTCCTCCCTTGGATTGAGACCGTTTCACTCATGTTTGTCCTCATAGTCATGTGTAGAACCTATTAATCCATGTTTGGATAAGTATGGGTCCATCTAGTTCATCTTATACACTACAAGTGAGTTTCCACAATGTGGAGTCACAGAGGTACATTTCGGACTCCTTACCTCTTCCGGTTCCCAAATTGGTCCATTTGATGTTCCTCCCTTGGATTGAGACCGTTTCACTCATGTTTGTCCTCATAGTCATGTGTAGAACCTATTAATCCATGTTTGGTAAGTATGGGTCCATCTAGTTCATCTTATACACTACAAGTGAGTTTCCACAATGTGGAGTCACAGAGGTACATTTCGGACTCCTTACCTCTTCCGGTTCCCAAATTAGGTCCATTTGATGTTCCTCCCTTGGATTGAGACCGTTTCACTCATGTTTGTCCTCATAGTCATGTGTAGAACCTATTAATCCATGTTTGGGTAAGTATGGGTCCATCTAGTTCATCTTATACACTACAAGTGAGTTTCCACAATGTGGAGTCACAGAGGTACATTTCGGACTCCTTACCTCTTCCGGTTCCCAAATTAGGTCCATTTGATGTTCCTCCCTTGGATTGAGACCGTTTCACTCATGTTTGTCCTCATAGTCATGTGTAGAACCTATTAATCCATGTTTGGTAAGTATGGGTCCATCTAGTTCATCTTATACACTACAAGTGAGTTTCCACAATGTGGAGTCACAGAGGTACATTTCGGACTCCTTACCTCTTCCGGTTCCCAAATTAGGTCCATTTGATGTTCCTCCCTTGGATTGAGACCGTTTCACTCATGTTTGTCCTCATAGTCATGTGTAGAACCTATTAATCCATGTTTGGTAAGTATGGGTCCATCTAGTTCATCTTATACACTACAAGTGAGTTTCCACAATGTGGAGTCACAGAGGTACATTTCGGACTCCTTACCTCTTCCGGTTCCCAAATTTGGTCCATTTGATGTTCCTCCCTTGGATTGAGACCGTTTCACTCATGTTTGTCCTCATAGTCATGTGTAGAAGCTATTAATCCATGTTTTGGTAAGTATGGGTCCATCTAGTTCATCTTATACACTACAAGTGAGTTTCCACAATGTGGAGGCACAGAGGTACATTTCGGACTCCTTACCTCTTCCGGTTCCCAAATTTGGTCCATTTGATGTTCCTCCCTTGGATTGAGACCGTTTCACTCATGTTTGTCCTCATAGTCATGTGTAGAAGCTATTAATCCATGTTTTGGTAAGTATGGGTCCATCTAGTTCATCTTATACACTACAAGTGAGTTTCCACAATGTGGAGGCACAGAGGTACATTTCGGACTCCTTACCTCTTCCGGTTCCCAAATTTGGTCCATTTGATGTTCCTCCCTTGGATTGAGACCGTTTCACTCATGTTTGTCCTCATAGTCATGTGTAGAAGCTATTAATCCATGTTTTGGTAAGTATGGGTCCATCTAGTTCATCTTATACACTACAAGTGAGTTTCCACAATGTGGAGGCACAGAGGTACATTTCGGACTCCTTACCTCTTCCGGTTCCCAAATTTGGTCCATTTGATGTTCCTCCCTTGGATTGAGACCGTTTCACTCATGTTTGTCCTCATAGTCATGTGTAGAAGCTATTAATCCATGTTTTGGTATTTGGGTCCATCTAGTTCATCTTATACACTACAAGTGAGTTTCCACAATGTGGAAGAGGGTACATAGTTCACTTTATACACTTTCGTGAGTTTCCCACAATGGAGGCCAGAGGTACATTTCGGACTCCTTACCTCTTCCGGTTCCCAAATTTGGTCCATTTGATGTTCCTCCCTTTAATTGAGACCGTTTCACTCATGTTTGTCCTCATAGTCATGTGTAGAAGCTATTAATCCATGTTTGGGTAAGTATGGGTCCATCTAGTTCATCTTATACACTACAAGTGATTTTCACAATGTGGAGGCACAGAGGTACATTTCGGACTCCTTACCTCTTCCGGTTCCCAAATTTTGTCCATTTGATGTTCCTCCCTTGGATTGAGACCGTTTCACTCATGTTTGTCTTCATAGTCCTGTGGAGAACCTTATAGTCCATGTTTGGGTAAATATGGGTCCATCTAGTTCATTTATACACTACAAGTGAGTTTCCACAATGTGGAGGCACAAAGGTACATTTCGGACTCCTTACTTCTTCTGGTTCCCAAATTTGGTCCATTTGATGTTCCTTCCTTGGATTGAGACCGTTTAACTCATGTTTGTCCTCATAGTCATGTGTAGAAGCTATAAATCCATGTTTTGGTAAGTATAGGTCCATCTAGTTCCATTTATACACTACAAGTGAGTTTCCACAATGTGGAGGCACAAAGGTACATTTCGGACTCCTTACCTCTTCCGGTTCCCAAATTTTGTCCATTTGATGTTCCTCCCTTGGATTGAGACCGTTTCACTCATGTTTGTCTTCATAGTCATGTGGAGAACCATATAGTCCATGTTTTGGTAAGTATGGGTCCATCTAGTTCCATTTATACACTACAAGTGAGTTTCCACAATGTGGAGGCACAAAGGTACATTTCGGACTCCTTACCTCTTCTGGTTCCCAAATTTGGTCCATTTGATGTTCCTTCCTTGGATTGAGACCGTTTCACTCATGTTTGTCCTCATAGTCATGTGGAGAACCATATAGTCCATGTTTTGGTAAGTATGGGTCCATCTAGTTCCATTTATACACTACAAGTGAGGTTCCACAATGTGGAGGCACAAAGGTACATTTCGGACTCCTTACTTCTTCTGGTTCCCAAATTTGGTCCATTTGATGTTCCTTCCTTGGATTGAGACCGTTTAACTCATGTTTGTCCTCATAGTCATGTGTAGAAGCTATTAATCCATGTTTTGGTAAGTATGGGTCCATCTAGTTCATCTTATACACTACAAGTGATTTTCCACAATGTGGAGGCACAGAGGTACATTTCAGAATCCTTACCTCTTCTGGTTCCCAAATTTTGGTCCATTTGATGTTCCTCCCTTGGATTGAGACCGTTTCACTCATGTTTGTCCTCATAGTCATGTGTAGAAGGTAATCCATGTTTGGGTAAGTATGGGTCCATCTAGTTTATCTTATACACTACAAGTGAGTTTCCACAATGTGGAGGCACAGAGGTACATTTCGGACTCCTTACTCTCTTCCGGTTCCCAAATTTGGTCCATTTGATGTTCCTCCCTTGGATTGAGACCGTTTCACTCATGTTTGTCCTCATAGTCATGTGGAGAACCTATTAATCCATGTTTGGTAAGTATGGGTCCATCTAGTTCATCTTATACACTACAAGTGAGTTTCCACAATGTGGAGGCACAGAGGTACATTTCGGACTCCTTACCTCTTCCGGTTCCAAAATTTGGTCCATTTGATGTTCCTCCCTTTGGATTGAGACCGTTTAAATCATGTTTGTCCTCATAGTCATGTGTAGAAGCTAGTAATCTATGTTTTTGTAAGTATGGGTCCATCTAGTTCATCTTATACACTACAAGTGAGTTTCCACAATGTGGAGTCACAGAGGTACATTTCGGACTCCTTACCTCTTCCGGTTCCCAAATTAGGTCCATTTGATGTTCCTCCCTTGGATTGAGACCGTTTCACTCATGTTTGTCCTCATAGTCATGTGTAGAACCTATTAATCCATGTTTGGATAAGTATGGGTCCATCTAGTTCATCTTATACACTACAAGTGAGTTTCCACAATGTGGAGTCACAGAGGTACATTTCGGACTCCTTACCTCTTCCGGTTCCCAAATTAGGTCCATTTGATGTTCCTCCCTTGGATTGAGACCGTTTCACTCATGTTTGTCCTCATAGTCATGTGTAGAACCTATTAATCCATGTTTGGATAAGTATGGGTCCATCTAGTTCATCTTATACACTACAAGTGAGTTTCCACAATGTGGAGTCACAGAGGTACATTTCGGACTCCTTACCTCTTCCGGTTCCCAAATTAGGTCCATTTGATGTTCCTCCCTTGGATTGAGACCGTTTCACTCATGTTTGTCCTCATAGTCATGTGTAGAACCTATTAATCCATGTTTGGGATAAGTATGGGTCCATCTAGTTCATCTTATACACTACAAGTGAGTTTCCACAATGTGGAGTCACAGAGGTACATTTCGGACTCCTTACCTCTTCCGGTTCCCAAATTAGGTCCATTTGATGTTCCTCCCTTGGATTGAGACCGTTTCACTCATGTTTGTCCTCATAGTCATGTGTAGAACCTATTAATCCATGTTTGGATAAGTATGGGTCCATCTAGTTCATCTTATACACTACAAGTGAGTTTCCACAATGTGGAGTCACAGAGGTACATTTCGGACTCCTTACCTCTTCCGGTTCCCAAATTAGGTCCATTTGATGTTCCTCCCTTGGATTGAGACCGTTTCACTCATGTTTGTCCTCATAGTCATGTGTAGAACCTATTAATCCATGTTTGGATAAGTATGGGTCCATCTAGTTCATCTTATACACTACAAGTGAGTTTCCACAATGTGGAGTCACAGAGGTACATTTCGGACTCCTTACCTCTTCCGGTTCCCAAATTAGGTCCATTTGATGTTCCTCCCTTGGATTGAGACCGTTTCACTCATGTTTGTCCTCATAGTCATGTGTAGAACCTATTAATCCATGTTTGGATAAGTATGGGTCC
>CACVBM020001408.1:17500-34986 GCA_902728155.2 Microthlaspi erraticum | reverse complement strand
TGAAAATAGCTGAATTGAATACATAATACCTTAATAGATTTCAACAGAACTGTCTTCCGCTCTTCACCGATTTTCCTCCAGTCATCTATCAACACCGGAACATGTTCCCTAACCAAAAGGCCTAAGTAAGAAGACAACTTAACTGATCCTTCACCACAAGGTTCGCCCAACTCTGTGAACTCCACTTTTATCCTGGTATTAGGATCTTTTGCAATATCCTTCATCTTAGTGGGTCCTCGGTGTTTCTTTGACCGTCGCTGAGCCGTATCAGGAACATCCTCTCTCGCACCGTCTTGTGAACTGGTCTCCTTACGGGTTTGTTCTTCCGTACTCTCTCGAACAGCCTCATGTACATCCATCTGGCTATCTATCGTACCCTCAGCCATACCAGGCTCAGTGTCTTCAAGTTGTGTGTCATCAGGTTGTGTTTCTTCCTGCCTTCCTCCATCTCCTTCTGCCGGTATAGTGTGAATGAATTCCGGTTCATCATCTGCAACTGTGGACTTCCTCTTTTTCGAAGTCTTCTTCGTCTTAGCCATCAGAATCCTTCTATAAAACTCATATTCAGAAAACAAGGTCAAACATAACATAAATAAATCAAGACCATCCCATAGCAACGTAAAAAGCAATACCAATACCATAAACTAAACCAATTATCAGAGTACTTCAGCAAAAACACAAAACCAAACAAAAAATCCATGAAACACAGAAAAACATATTGACTCAATACTCAGCACATCAACTGTCAGTGAACTAACACCATCAAACGTAAATTCCTTCACAATCATCTCTGACATTTGGTGCTCCGTCTGCCAAATCTTCTATACCCATGTCAACCTCTGAAGGTAGCGGACCTACTTCTGTGTTCACTATTTCATCATTCTCATCACTGTATCTCCTAGATGGACCTCTCATAGCTACATACCAACTGGAATCATCGTTATCTCTAGAATAAAATATTTGTCTCGCCTGAGATGCTAAGATGAACGGATCCTTGGAGAAAGATGCTTGACTCTGATTCATATTAACAAGTGTGAACCCATCTTTAACTTTAACCCCGTTTCCTCTAACAGCCCAATGACACCAGAATATGGGAACGTAGAACACATTGTAATCTAGTAGGATAATATCAACTACTTTGCCATAATATGAAACCAAGTCTACTACTTGTGCTGTGTCCTTAGCACTAGATCTACACATCGCCGTAGCCTCATAGTAAACCCCACTATTCCGACTTAGTCTATCAACTGAGTTGGTATGAAACCGCAGTCCATTCACAATATACCCTGTGAAAGACCTGGCTACACTCCGCGGACCATAAGCCAACCATTTCAGAGTATCGGCTTTATCTTCAGCATCTAGCCGTATCTATGATGTAAACGCTGGTGTTAGTATACAATGAAAACAACCGAAATAAATTAAATAATAAAACCATAATGCAATTTATTCATGCTTGTTGCTTTAACCATGTCGGGAAATTCAGAGTGTGCATACTCCACAAATGAGTAGAATTCCGACGACATCTACCGTTTGTGTCTTGGAGTGTTGTAAATGAGCCCTTGCATAGGAAAAGAAAATATAAAACATGTATCAGTATCAAATTATAAAAATATGAATAAAGTACATAGAAAAATTAACACTTACACAACATAAGGTTCCACCAAGGCCGTATTCTGAATAACAGCTAAATGAGCAATTTTCTTTTCCATCTCAGTCAAACTGAATGAACTACCGGCTGATAAAGGTCGACCTTCCAAGATTGATTTGCTTTCATACTCAGTATTTCGCTCGGCCTTTTCCTCTACGTTTGTTGTTTTTTTCAAGAAGGCTGCGCAGAACCTCATACATTCTTCTGATAGATAAGACTCAGCTATACAGCCCTCTGGTCTGGCTGGGTTTCTTACATAGTCTTTCAATACTTTCATGTACCTGCACACGTTACAAACGAGAGAGACAACAATAAGATAAACTTCATAAATAGAGACATATATACATGTGTGTATCTAATAAGCAAAAAGATTACCTCTCAAATGGATACATCCATCTGAAATGAACCGGACCACCTAAACGCGCCTCTCTACCGAGATGCACACACAAATGCACCATGATGTCAAAGAAACTAGGTGGCCAGAACCTCTCAAACATACATAGAGTTTCCACAATCTCTGTCTCCATTACTTGGATTTGTTCCATATCAATAACTCTTTGGCATAGGAGATTGAAGAACACACATAACCGGAAAATGGCTAACCTTGGACCCTTAGGTAGTAAACCTCGGATCGCAACAGGCAGAAGTTGCTGCATCAGGACGTGGTAATCATGAGACTTTAGTCCCATCACTTTCGATTCTTCTAATGACACACACGAGGAGATGTTAGAACAATAACCATCTGGTCCTTTAAAGTCAAAGAGCCGCTTACAAAATAGTTTCTTCTCCGTCTTTAACAAAGACCAAGGTGCAGCAGGAAGCAACGTCCTTTTACCCTGAGCTTTAGGATGCAAATTCTTTCGGATACCAAGGGCTTCAAGATCTTTTCTAGCTTTCAGGCCGTCTTTTGAATTGCCACAATGTAACAACGTAGCAATTAAGCTTGATGCAACGTTCTTTTCCACATGCATCACGTCTAGGTTGTGCCTAACTGGGAGCTCCTTCAAAAAAAACAAACCAAAACAGAAAAGTAAATAATTAGTACATACAATTGACTGTAATGGAAATATATTAATGTATTGTGCAAAATAAATATTCATACCTCCCAATACGGCAATGTGTAAAAGATTGACCTTTTCTTCCATCTAGATAGCTCCTCTTCGTCTTTTTCAACTAGGTTTTCTTCTTCATCTGATTCACTGCAGTCGTCTTCATTGTCTGAATGAACCTCAACATGAGCAGCTCTGGATCTTTTCTTCCCAGTCTCAGTTTTTTTTCCCAAAATCATTCTTGTAACCCTTCAACAGAGAAGAAAGATTTCGACCCGTCAGTATCCGTTCCTTTATCCCATGCTCTGTCTTCCCATCAAACCATGTCTTCTTACCCCGGAAACTATGCGATGGAGATAAACCTTTCCTATGGCACATATATACATGTTTCCGACTATTACTAAGCCACAAACTATCTGTGTGCTTTCCACATATAGGACAACCCATTTTCCCTTTTACTTTGCACCCAGCCAGATTTCCGTATGCAGGAAAGTCACTAATTGTCCAAAGAAGCATTGCCCTAAGAGTGAATGTCGTTTTACTAACAGCATCATAAGTTAACTCGCCCTTAGTCCACAAGTGATTTAGATCTTCTATAAGTGGTTCTAAATAGACATCTATATTGTTACCTGGCTGATGCGGTCCAGGAATCAGAAGACTAAGCATGATATTCTCTTCTTTCATGCAGAGATCAGGCGCCATGTTGTAGTTCACTAGAAGCATTGGCCAACTAGAGTATCTACTGGTCTTCATGCTGAACGGATTAAACCCATCCGTAGAGAGACCAAGCCGTAAATTTCTTTGCTCAGCTGCGAAAGACGGGTACTTGGCATCCATTGAGACCCATGTAACAGAGTCTACTGGATGGCGCAGTTTCCCATCACTACTCCTGTTACTGAAATGCCATCTCAAATCCTTAGCAAGACTTTCAGTTCTGAACATTCTTTTAAGCCGAGGGATTATTGGAAAATACCTTAACACCTTATTCGGAACACCCTTCTTGACCTCACCGGTGTGCATATTTGTTTTCCATCTCGAAGCCTTGCACTTAGGACAACTCTCGGCTTTCTTAAGCTTCTTTCTGAACAAGCAGCAATCATTCACGCAGGCATGAATCTTTTGATATCCCATATCAAAAGATTTGAGGAACTTCTTGACATCGTAAGTTGAAGTGTGCAGGACATTGTCTTTAGGTAGCATCTTAGGAAATGTTTCCAGCAAGTCGTTGAAGCTCTTGTCGGACCAACCATTCTGAGTCTTTATTCTGAAGAGAGACACTATAGCAGACAGCTTGCTGTGGTTTACACACGTTGGATACAACGGCGTCTCAGCCTCTGCAAGTTTAGCTAAAAACTCATCTTCCTTTCTATCCTCACCCTCAGCGACTTCTACTAAATCTAAACCCTTACTAGCTAAATCCTCATCCAAACATGTAGCTGCTTCGTATAATCCAAAAATCTCAGTATTCCTCACACTATCAACACCTTCTACTGCAGCTACAGATTTACCGTCTCCATGGTGGAACCAATCAGACGCCAACTTGTAACCCTCGTCCATTCCATTAATCACTAAATGAGAAACTACCTCATCGCTTGTGCGGCGATCTAAATTGCGGCAAATGGCACATGGACATGTTATCTTCCCATCTACACCTACTGTGGTACTAACAGCTTAACAAAACCCCGAGCACCAGTCACATAAGCAGGATCGACTCTTCAGTCCATGAAAATCAAAAGGAAATAAAACAAAAACAAGATCAATACATTGTTTAAACAAACGAAAAAAAGATAGAGAAAAGACATGTACATACCTGCATAAATTAACCCATGCCTTGTCCAACATTGTAATTAGTCAAAAAAAAATGAAAATTTCGCTAAGTGTTCGCGCTTAGAACAATAATTTGGCGGACTAGAGTCTTTCTAATTGCCGCTTCTTTTTTTTTGGGCATAACATTTATATAGTGCTATGAAAACATTTCCAAAGTACAAATTAACATTTCATAGCAGTTACAGAAAAAGTGCTATTATCGTCTGCTATGAATACCCATATTTGTTGTAGTGCTATGTCCTGTGAAATGTTCATCTTTGATTATTCTTTAGAGAACCAACATTTGTAGTGATAAAGATTTGGCCTTTTGGTGTTTCTGATATGTAATCTCTGTAATGATTCCAATTCCAAGAAAAGAGTAGCAGAACATGAAGAAGATGGAAATTTGTAGAAAAAGAAGCTACCAAGAATGTTTATAGCAAAATGGTGAGGTTTATTGTTCATTGTATTTATGGGTTTGAAAACACATAAATGTGAAGACTTTATGTTGTGTCGAGGTGGTTGTTATTAGTTTGTGGTGATGCAAAAAATATTTAAATAACCGACGCTAAAAAATAAACTCTTTTAAACTGCTGCTAAAATATAAAATTGATATTTACTGGTGATGCAAAAAATATTTAAATAACCGACGCTAAAAATAAACTCTTTTAAACTTATGCTAAAATATTTAAGTAGCAATTTCCATTAAAAAAATATATATATAAAGTTGAATTTCATTTAATCTATTTTCTGGTTAATTTATAGTGTTGATATTCGACAAAATAAGAAGCACTATACCACCGAACATTTATATGTGTTGATATATAAGAAATATAATATTGACAACTAAAATATAAATAAAATATTTTGTAATAGTCACAATATGCATATCTCCACCTAAAAAATGTTTTCGACTACCGAATCATATCGTCCAGCTCAAGATACACATCAATTCTCATAATGAGAAACATGAACCAGAAAGAAGGATTGTGCAACGGGACAATGTTGATGGTGACAAGGTTAAGTGAAAGAGTTATCGAAGTGGAGATTATAACCGGAGCTAAAGTTGAGAAGAGAATTCTTATTCCAAGGATCATCATGACAATAGCAGACACAGACTCCCCTTACCAGATAAGATGGAGACAGTTTTCAGTACGTGTTTGTTATACAATGACTATTAACAAGAGTCAAAAACAAAGTCTGGGGAAGGTAAAGTTGTATTTACCAAAATCGGTGTTCAGTCACGGTCTTGCGTTCTCGAGGGTTACATCAATGAGAGATTTAAAAATTTCCAGTGGAGAAGCACAATCCGAAGAAGACAATGAAATGACCAATATTGTGTACAAAGAAATTTTTAACAACATACATCAGCAATGAGAGGTATGTTAGATTACATTTTTCTATTAACATCTACAACAGTTGCATTCATATACAATACGCAAGGAGACATTTCATTTCGCTCGCTTCATTGTTTTCTCGCTGCTCTCTCTCACTAGCCTCTCTATCTCATGGGCAAAGATGTTGTCTCTTTATATTTATGTTGTTTAAAACTAAAGATTTTAATAATTCATGATTTCTTATATTTTAAAATAACATATTTGATTTGGATTTTATTTTTATGTTCCTTAAATAATTTATAACTATGTGGATAGAGTTTAAAAAGGATAACTATATAAACATAGAATAAAGGTAATAATTCTGAAAATCTGAATTTATACTTATGAAATAGTTTGTAATACACACTACCTGCGCATCACGCGGGCCAAGCCCTAGTTGTTATAAATAAGTCTACCACAACAATGAATAAATCTACTGTGCACCAATAAATCTACAATCAAATAATATAAATCTACCATAAAATAAACAAAAGTTAGCATGTTCCTTAAATCTACTGTCAAATAAACAAATATACAAGACAAAGTATAAATCTACAGTAATGTAAACTAAGTCTACCGTAACATAAACATAAAAATAAATCTACGGCCAAAAAAAATAAGTCTACAAGAAAACTATAAATCTACGGCTACACAACAATAAATCTACAAAATGCCAGTTCGACTTTGACATTTTTTAAAAGTCTACTGCAATACGAATTAAGTCTACAAACATAAATCTACAATAATAAAAATAACTCTACAAAATCAAAAAAAACTCTACAAACTTAATTAAGTCTACGGAAACTAAAAATAAATCTACAAACAAAAGTCTACAAATAAGATGATAAATCTACAAGACGATATAAATCTACAAATCGAAAAATTAGTCTATAATCTACATAACTAATAAGGCTTGGACAATCTCAAGCCTTTGACACGTGGCACTCTTTTTTTTTTTTTTTTTCGCCTAACACCAAAACGACGTCGTTTTGCGCTTTATTTTTTTTTTTTCGTCTTACACCAAAACGACGTCGTTTTGCGCTTTATCTTTTTTTTTCGTCTTACACCAAAACGACGTCGTTTTCGTAAAAAAAAAAAAAAAAAATCTAAATCAAAATTATGTGTAATGCTGTTCGTTTTGATGGGCTTGATTATTTATCGGACCTCTTCGTTTCCATGGTAGCTTTAAATGGGCTTACTGGCTAATTAGCTCATTTCATTTCCTTTTAAAAAGGATTGCAATTATTATTATCTATGAGTCTGTAGGATAATAATCAATCTATAATGATTGTTAGTATAAGGAAAATTAGAAGAACTCAACTCCAGTCGATAAATTATTGTATAAAAGAACAAAAAACATATGAAACTATTCACTATGAGTCTATATAAGATTTCACGTAAATAACAACTAAATTTTAAAACTATATGAAAAAAAACAAAATGCAAAACTTACAGAATCTAATATATTCGAGTAAAAAACAAATGATATATTCGAATCTAATGTTCTGAATAATTAAATTAAAAATATTTGGTTTAATAAACCCGCGCATTGCGCGGGTTCTCTCCTAGTTTTCATAATAACTCTACGGTCATTGTTTGTAGATTTATTCTTGTAGACTTATTTTGGAAAACGTCTTTTGTAGACTTATTATCCCGGTTCATTAATGGCACTTTCGTAAATACGTTTTTTTGTCACCAAAGAAATAAGGGTAAAATCGGGAAAAAAACTGTTTAAGCCACTTGAATTTACAAGAGTTATTGTAGTTATTAACTAACTTTCCAAGGTCATATTCATCAACTTCCCTAATTTTTAAAGTGAAATAATTTAAAAGTTAATGACTCTTTTACAATTTTAAAACTTCAACTTCAAAAGAGAAATAAAAATGAGATCATCCCATATTTGGAAAAAAAATACCATATTTTTCCAACTTGAAGTTGAAAATGAGGTTAGGTTATAGTAAAATTGACTGCAAAATGGCAGTAAAATTGAAAAATGGAATTGAATTAGAGATGCTCTTAGAAGTTTATTATATACAAGATATGGCTTATTGTTGAATTAGATAATTCACATTAAAAGAATTCTTCAAAGAGAAATCTATTGCGTTTATCTGCTTATTCGAATTAAATAAATTAAAATATCGATTATTATTGAATCAACTATATTATTATTTACAAAGTGATTTTGGGGAATGTAATTTTCTCACTCACTTTCACAATTAAAATGTTCAAACTGCCATTAATAAAAATATCTCAACTATTATTTGCAACACGATTTATAGAATGAAGCTCTCTCATTCAACCACACATTTAAAAAAATCCAAATTGCCACTAATATTTTTTTTAGATTTTACATTGTTTACGTTTTCAACATTCGTATATATTAATATATAAATTGTGTTTATCGTAACATAAACTATATAAATTGATATTGTGTACCATGGTTGTTAAATATTATTTACTAGATAAGGTTCCGCATATACGCGAAGTTTATTTTCAACTTTTTGAATAATTTACGATAAAATATTTTCAAAAATATGATTACTCTTAAAAGTAAGTCAAATGATATTACAAATCCGATAAAAAATACACTTCAGTTCTATCGTACAATAAAGAATAATAGGGATGTATTAATTCTGTAATAAACATATTATAATAAGATATACATTTAAATAATTGAATAATTTTGTTGTTAAGTAAGATATATTTTTTAAGATTTCTAGTTTCCATCTTTCGAATAACATGAAGTCATAATTTGTTTAATTCTAAATTAGAGAAAATAAAAAATGGATGGAATCACACAATTAATTTTTGAATGTTATAGTTCATTATATAAGATTAATTAAGTAAGACATGTAATATGGTAAATATGCATTTTTTCGTTAGAATATGAAAACTTTTTCTATTAGAATATGACATGTAAAGAGACACAAGATAATAGAGATGATAAACTTTTTCTTGTTTATCTCAAATATGTGAGGTTGGTAACAAAATTTGTGTACATCCTTTATCTTTTATCATCTTATAGGATCTAATCTTTTAATGTAATATTTATTTTCTACTTCATTTGTCTTCATAGAATCATGGAAGAGTTATAAAAAGCTATCTAACTTATCACACACTCATGAGTTATCCACAATATTATGTACATGATCACATGTTCATGTAAACATGTTCATGGGATATAAGTATTATATATTCATATGGATATAAAGAGTGGAGATAGTTATATGAACATGGATGCGTTGGTGTGGATATTAATTTTCTACTTTTTACGTGAACAACACTACACCCATAAGGCCATACTTTGTCCAAAATCATAGATGGACACATCCTAAAATTCTATCCATGCTACTTTGTCCACTAACATTCTATCCTTTACGAGTGTCCAGTAAACTTGTAAAGCCCTGTTGTTTTCTCACACACATTTTAACACGTTTGATATCAAATTGGTGGGCCATTTTTCAAATTGGGACATGGAATGGACCCTACAAATTCACGTTTTAGGCGCTAAACTGTCTTGTAATTAGTTAAGCCTGACTCGAATTAATTATGAAAATTGTGCGGATGGGACGGCCCGTATTGAGATTTGTAAATGGGCCGAAATTGAGAGCTGAATAAATCCCTCCCCTTCCTTCACAATAATAATAGTGAGAGATGTGAATTTGTAGGGTTTGACAATTTCGAGACAATGAACTTCGGCCGTCTTCTATTTTCAGTGTATTTCCACCTATCTATTTCAAGAAAGTAATTACGAATATATTAAAAGAATGAGCCTTAATACTTAATATTCTTATATAAATAATATACAAGTTTTTCATTTAATTTTTTATATAATTCAATAATTTTGAATTCTTTTTTTTTTATAAAATTGATGGGTTTATCCGTTTTTTTTTTGAGGTGAATTCAAAATTGTTCGAATGGTGTAATCGTCAATTACTGACATTGGTAAACGACCTAAAGCTATTTGATTATAATTCAATTCGTGGCGATCATAAGTTGAAAATTCATATTCTTCAGTCATTGACAAACAATTTGTTGGACAATACTCAACACAATTACCACAAAATATACAAATTCCAAAATCAATACTGTAATTAAGCAATCGTTTTTTTCGAATATTAGTTTCCAATTTCCAATCAACAACAGGCAGATCTATAGGACATACTCGAACACATACTTCACAAGCAATGCATTTATCAAATTCGAAATGGATTCGACCGCGGAAACGTTCCGATGTTATTAATTTTTCATAGGGATATTGAATAGTTACAGGTAAACGATTTGTGTGGGATAAGGTAATCGTGAAACCTTGACCAATATACCTTGCAGCTCGTAGGGTTTGTTGACCATAATTCATGAACCCAATTATCATAGGAAGCATATTGTAATTATCTATGAATAATTTTCTCTTTGTTTCTTTCTCTTGGTTAAAACAAGTAATGAATCCGTTGGATTCGTTTGCAATTTAGAGTGAAAAGAGTTGGAAAGAAGTTGTTAATAATAGATTACCAAGGGAAATAGGTAAAAGAAATTTCCATCCAAGATTTAATAGTTGATCCATTCTTAGCCTAGGTAAAGTCCATCTTGTTGCGATAGAAATGAACAAGAACAAATAAGTTTTCGCTAATGTAATAAAAATACCAATTGTTGTTCCAAAAATTTGATCCCTTTCAAATAGCTCCAAAATAGATATATACGGGATAGAAATATTCCAACCGCCTAAGTATAAAACTGTTACAAATAATGAGGAAATTAATAGATTTAGATAAGAAGCAACGTAAAATAAACCAAATTTGATACCTGAATATTCAGTTTGATAACCTGCTATTAATTCCTCTTCCGCTTCTGGTAAATCAAACGGTAACCTCTCGCATTCTGCTAGGGAAGAAATTAGAAAAATGAGAAAACCTATAGGTTGACGCCACAAATTCCATCCCCAAAAACCATATTTTGATTGTGCCTCAACTATATCAACTGTACTTAAACTGTTAGATAATCCTAGTCGGTGATAACATTACTATTCTCACCGCTATTACAAAACCGTACATGAGGTCTTCGCCTCATACGGCTCCTCGGGGGTCATAAATAAATCTAAGGACCAGATTAGTATTATTTAGATGGATATGATGTGTTCTAAAATAAATGAAATATAAATATATCTGGGGTCCCAAATTATACCAATGGAATTCTGTCTGCTCAAATTCTAAGAATTAAAAAAAGCGCTTCGGAATTCATCTCATCCTTTACAAATTTAAATTTCTATTTGTTGAGTAATAACTTAAATACTTTAATAAAATACTCCTTGTAAAAAAAAAAGAGGTATTTCAGCCCATCGTGGTTTTCGATTACGAAAAAGGATTAGATATCCTATTAGTTTATTATTCATGACAGAAATTCTATTTTATTTTCGAAATATATGAAAAAAATATCCTTGTTTCATTCCTATTCTTCTTTCTTTTTTAGAAAAAAAGTTGGTGGACTTAAAAAATAAAGGATTATTTCGTTTCTGATAGTCATTACATTTATCGGTGGATAGGATCATACTCTGAATCGGAATCTTGGGGAGTACTGTTTGATCATTTCTACTAATTTCAAGCCCCAATTAACCTTCTTTTTTTTTTGTTATCTTATGTTATGCATAAATATCCTTTTTTATTTGGTTAATCTCTATTACAAATTCTTTGTGTATTTTGGTGTTTCTAACCATCCACTTATTTTTACCTAATTGCCGCTCACTTTGTAATACATGTATGTTAATCTATATAACTGATAGTGAAAACGTCATACGGTTAATATTTTTAACCCGCTTCAAGCCAGGATGACTAATCAACCAACCTCGGGGTAAAGTGATTCTTACATTTATTTCCGTTTAACCTTTGTACATAGGAAATGAGACTCAATTTTTCTTTTTACTGCTAATTTATGAGCAGTTTTTTTCACTCATATATAACTATCAAATTCCTTTTATTAAGATTAACCCGAAAGAGAAATATCTATATATTCCGTTTTTAACTTAATTCGTCTAGAAGAAACAGAATAGTACAAATAAACGTCTATATTTCAACGAATCGCACGTAGAGATATTGATAAAACACATAGAGTTAATGGTATTTCATAACTAATCGATTGGGCAGCAGCTCGCAGACCACCTAAAAAAGAATATTTATTATTTGATCCATATCCTGACATAAGAAGTCCAATCGGAGCAATACTTGAGATGGCAATCCATAAAAAAATACCGATATTGAGATCCGCTAAAACAAGGTGATTGCTAAAGGGAATTACTGAATAACTTAGTAAAATTGAGATAACTGCTATAGATGGTCCAATACTAAATAAAGGAGTGTTTCCTCTAGATGGGCGAAGATCTTCTTTTAAAAGTAGTTTTGTCCCGTCGGCTAGAGCTTGAAGAATTCCCAATGGGCCAGCGTATTCAGGTCCAATACGTTGTTGTATCCCTGCAGATATTTCTCTTTCTAACCAAACAATTACTAGTACACCCGTTACGATTCCCAATACAAGAGAAAATATAGGGATAAATATCCATATGAGCTCATAGACCTCTTTTAAAGATTCCAATCTAACAAAAGAATTTATAGTTTGTACTTCTGTTGCATAAATTATCATTTTAACGATCAACTTCTCCCATAATTATATCTATGCTACCGAGTATCGTCATAATATCAGCCAATTTCATTCTTTTAACTAGTTCAGGAAGAATTTGCAAATTAATAAAACCCGGCGGTCGGATTTTCCATCTCCAAGGAAAACCACTTTGATCTCCTATGAGAAAAATGCCCAATTCCCCTTTTGGAGCTTCAACTCTTACATAAAGTTCTTGTTTTGATAATTCAAAAGTCGGAGAAGGTTTTTTACTAATGAATCGATATTCAAAATCATTCCATTCTGTATTCCTTTTTCTATCAAAGCTTCTGCTTTCTAAATTCTCATAGGGACCCCCCGGAAGTCCTTCCAGAGCCTGTTGAATAATTTTGATGGATTCTGTCATTTCGTTAAGTCGTACTAAATAACGAGCTAACGAATCTCCTTGTTTTTGCCACTGAATTTCCCATTCAAATTCATCGTAAGACTCATAACGATCAACTTTACGAAGATCCCATGGTATTCCGGACCCGCGTAGCATTGGTCCGGATAAACCCCAATTTATTGCTTCTTCCCCACCAATAATCCCAACTCCTTCAACCCGTTCTAAAAAAATAGGATTTCGTGTAATCAGTTTTTGATATTCAACAACCTCTGTTAAAAAATAATCACAAAAATCTAAGCATTTATCTATCCAACCATAAGGTAAATCAGCCGCTATTCCTCCAATACGAAAAAAATTATGCATCATTCTCATACCGGTGGCAGCTTCGAATAGATCATATATAAATTCTCGTTCTCTGAAAATGTAGAAAAAGGGAGTCTGTGCACCAATATCTGCCATAAAAGGGCCGAGCCATAACAGATGAGAAGCTATACGGCTCAATTCCAGCATAATTACTCTGATATAGCTGGCCCTTTTAGGAACTTGAATATTTCCCAACTGTTCGGGTCCATTTACTGTTATTGCTTCTGTAAACATAGTAGCTAAATAATCCCATCGCGTTACATAAGGTAAATATTGTATAATTGCTCGGTTTTCCGCAATTTTTTCCATTCCTCTGTGTAAATAACCCAATATTGGCTCACAGTCAACAACATCCTCACCATCTAGAGTAACAATTAAGCGAAGAACGCCATGCATGGATGGGTGGTGAGGTCCCATATTGATTATCATAAGATCTTTTCCTGTAACGGGTTTCTTCATAAGTTTTTCCTTGATTCGTTCTGGCATGAATTAGATTGTTGAAAAAGAAGTTTATCAAAAAATTCAAGATCTAAAAAATTAACTAAATTCACAATTTTGGAATTTAACGAGTTTTTAATTCCCGAATATTCAACTGATTAATTAATTCTTTATAACGTACTCTATTTTTTTTTGACAAATAAGCCAGCAGTCGTTGACGTTTTCCCAGAATTTTTCGTAGACCTCTCTGAGATAAATAATCCTTTCTGTGCAATTCCAAATGTGAAGTAAGTCTTCGTATCTTATTAGTGAAACTGAATACTTGAAATTCAACAGATCCTCTGCTTTCTTCTTTTTTTTCTTGAAATGAAATGAATGTAGTTTTTATCATAAAAAGAAATCCTTCCCTTTTGAATATGAATTGTAAAGATATGAATTTTACTGATCAGTAATAATAATGGTAGGTTTTTTGTATACGGATCTGAATTTAATTAGAAACTTCTTAATTTTCTAAAAAAAAAGTCTAAATTTAGATTAAAAAGAGGAGGATTCTGTTAATTTATTTATGGATCTGCTCCAATAGATATCTTATGTCATTGATGAAATTCATTTCATGTATAAAGATTCCAATTTTGAAAATCCCTCATATTTATCAATTGTTTTCATATATCGCAACTTATATATTATATATAGTAAAAAAGATCTATCATTAATTACTTTGAAATCGCGTATACATATGTATTCTTATCATACTGAAATGAGTTCCGTTAGTAGTATTAAACCAATAGCGATTCATACAAGCTAAATCTTCTAATCTAAAATTGGGCCAAAGAAATGATTTTAATTTAATTAGGTTATTTTTATCCTTATCAAGATCTTTCTTTTTATGCAAAACTGTGGTCAAGTTTTGAATATTCTTATCAAATCTTAAATTTCTATCCCTCGCATTTTTTTTTTTTAAGTTGAAACAAATTAGAATTCGAAATTCTCTACGTCGTTTAGGGGGTAGAATTATTTCTGGGACAAAGAAATCATAATTGTTTTTTTTATCAATATAGCTTTTTTTTTTTTTTTCTTGTACTTATTTTTTTTTTTTTTTTATGAACGAATGAAATACCTATGGTTCTATATATAAGAAGTTGTCCGGCGTTTTTTACAGACAAACGGACAGGTTCAATAATCAATATTCCTTTTTTCATTAATTTTGTAAAAGTGAAATTCTTCTCAATCATTAGAATATCCAGGCTCATCTCTCCTCTTTCAATAGAAGATATCGCTATCTCGTTTGGGTTTTTTAGTCTAACTAAGAGACAATATACTTTTACATTATCGAGAATTTTTTGATTAAAAAAAAAATTCCATCGCAATTGAAAACGCGAATACCTTGTGAGAAATAAATCAAGTTCCGCTTCGGTATTGCTTTTGTATTGTTTTTTATTTTTACGTTTTTTTATCTTCGATTCTGCATAATTTTCTTCAATCCTTTTTTCGTCGTTTGATAAAACTAATTCAGGATTTCTTTTTTTTTCTTTATCTGATTCAAGCTCTCCTTCACCTGCTGATTCTTTTTCTTCTTTAGTTAGATTATAAAATCGAAGGGATTTTTTTGCATTTGATCCTATAAAACCTTTTTTCTTTAGAGTGATCTTTTTATTAACACTTTTTTTTTCAGTAAAATTGAAAAGAAGTAATTTAATTGGTATGACCCATGGTTTCATTTTATATGTACTAGAAAATAAGAAAAATTCCGGAAAGAAAAAAAATTCAAAATTTGTTACACGAGGATTTAGTATTTCTTCATTCATTCCCATCCAATCAAAAAAGTTTCTTTTTTGATTGGCAAGACCCGGCGGAGTTATTTTATCAATTCTTTGATAATTCTGAACTTGAGTCTGACTATATATTTTTTTACTTGTGGTATCAACCCGGGGCTCAATATTTAGTTTTTTTATAAACCAAAAGTGGAGAATTCTCCAATCTAAATATTTTCTATACCCAACTTCCCCTATACCCCGAATATTATATTTTTCTAGAAAACAAGAGACTAAACAATTATTTGGAGTAATCCCTATAGAAGACATGTCAAAATTTTTTTCTGCAGAATTAATAGATTTGTAGCAAAAAAAATTATATATACAATCTTTTTTTAATTTTTTTTTTTTATTTAATAATGAGTCGGCCTCAAAAAATTTTTGTTTTTTGTAATTATCAAATTTGTTTTTTTCATATGAATCTTTTTTGGTTAAACTTGGATTTAAAACTGGGGAGTCTTGGTTTATTTTCTTTTTCCATTTTTGAGTTACTAATCTAGCCCATGCAATCTGAGGTAAATTGTATTGAGAATGACTTCGTAACCAGTTTTTCCATGGATTTACTTCAGAAAAACAAAAGGTTTTGTCTTTCAATTCATAATGAAAGATTCCTTGTTCTTGAAAAAAATCCTTTAGTTGATTCTTAACAAAAGAGGATGTTATGCATATGTTATATTCAAGAATAGCCTTTAATTTAGCAAAGTTACTAATTTGAATTTGTGATAATTTGTAAAATACATATGCTTGTGATAAAAAGCATAGGTCAGAATTCCATTTTTTTTTTTTTGATATTAAATTTTTTATAGTCGAAATAAAATAAATGGTTTTTTTTTTTTTATTAAATTTTTCTCCATTTTCTTCATTCTTGTAAATATATTTATCAAGAATTGTTTTTGTTGATTCAAAAAAAAGTTGTGTAGTAATTCTTGGAATATTAATGATACCTAAAAAAATAACTAGAGACAGTTGTTCAATGCAAAATTTAAAAAAAAAAAAAGATTTACGAATTAATCGGGTATTTTTTCTTTTTAATGTTTGCCAACTTTTTTTTGATGACTCAATTATTTGAAAATCATAACACGGTTTATTACAACTATTAGTTAGGTTTTCTTTTTCTTTTGCAATTTCGTCTGTTTGATTTCTGATTGTCTTTATTCTATAAATCAAATTTTTTTTTTTTTTTGAGTGAAGAATTTGTCCACTCCGTGGATTTTTTTTGAACAGATAGTTCATGAATCATCTGATTACTCATTATTGAATCTTTTTTAGTTTCAGTTAATTCATATATTTCTCTCGGTCCAACTAATGGAATTAGATTTTGTTTTGAAAGGTTGTTTATTTTTCCTTTTAGAAAAAGAAAGTTTTTGATAATCCAGTTTTGGATTTCTTTTGCGACTTTTAGGAAAATGGCTGCTCTTTCTTTGAGAATCCTTAAAACCAGAAAAGACTTCGTTTTATATTTTTTGATTCTTTTTTTTAATTCTTTAGAAATAGGCTCAAAAAAAGAAGGCTTTTTTTTGGCCGAACCAAACGGCAGTTCTGTTTCCATTCCCCAAACCGTTAAAAAACTAAAATTGTTTTTTTCTCCTTTGTCTTTTCTTTTTTTTAGCCGAGCCTTCGGAGATGATTGAAATTTAGATTTATGCCAAGGTTTAAGATAAAAAGGAAATAGGATTTTTATCTGAATACCATCCGTTAACCAGTTTTTTGGAAATTCAGTTTCGGATAGTTGAACCCCATTATAAGTACATTTAATATGCATTTCACGTTTCCAATCCTTTAAATCCTCAGACCACTCGGGGAGTTGAAATAATAATAGCCGGATGCTATTTTTTATTATTATCAATAAAGGTACTATAATATATTTTCTAAGAATAGATTGAGTTAATAAGAGAGAACCTCTTATTATTTGAGCAAATTGGAAGCTATCCCAAGTTTCTGCAATTTCTATCCGTCTTTTTTCTTCTATTTTTGATTCTTCTTCCTCTTTTTTATAATTTTTTTTTT
>CACVBM020001408.1:0-7500 GCA_902728155.2 Microthlaspi erraticum | reverse complement strand
TTTGATAAATGAAGAAAAAAGGGAAAATTTAAAAAACGAATTTTTCAATCGAATTGAAGCTTTAGATAAGCAATGGTCTGTTGAAAATATACTGGAAAAAAGGACTCGATTTTGTCATAATCAAACTAAAAAAGAATATTTACCGAAAATTTATGATCCATTTTTGCACGGGATCCTCCGCGGAAGAATCAAAAAATTAGCTCCATTCCAAATCATAACCGAAAGCTATATAAAAAATAATATAGGAGGATCTTGGATAAACAAGATTCATGGTATACTTTTAAAGATTAATTCTCACAAATTTGAGCAAACAATAGAAAAATTTAATAGAAAATCTCTGTCAATAGAGAAAAAACTTTCTTTTTTTTCAGAACCCCAAGAAGAAAAAATTCATTCAGAAGAAGAAATAAAAATTTTCAAATTTTTATTTGATGTCGTTATAACTGATAACAACGATCAAACTCTTATAAAAAATTTTATTGATATCCGTGAAATAACTAAAAAAGTTCCTCGATGGTCATACAAATTAACAAGTGAATTCGAAGAATTGGAAGGCGAAACTGAAGAAAATGTACCAACGGAGCCCGGAATTCGTTCAAGAAAAGCAAAACGTGTAGTGGTTTTTACTGATCAAGAGCCGGATAACAAGCTTTATCCTAATCTCAAAGATAATCAAAATTCGGATCAAAAAGATGAAATGGCTTTGATCCGTTTTTCACAACAATCTGATTTTCGTCGAGAGATAATTAAAGGATCCATGCGTTCCCAAAGGCGTAAAACTGTTATTTGGGAATTTTTTCAAGCAAAAACACACTCGCCCCTTTTTTTTGATAGAATAGATAAACTTTTTGATTTTTCATTTGATATACGGGGGCTCAAAAAAACAATTCTTAGAAATTTCATGTGGAAAAAAAAAAAAAAAAAAATTATAAAAAAGAGGAAGAAGAATCAAAAATAGAAGAAAAAAGACGGATAGAAATTGCAGAAACTTGGGATAGCTTCCAATTTGCTCAAATAATAAGAGGTTCTCTCTTATTAACTCAATCTATTCTTAGAAAATATATTATAGTACCTTTATTGATAATAATAAAAAATAGCATCCGGCTATTATTATTTCAACTCCCCGAGTGGTCTGAGGATTTAAAGGATTGGAAACGTGAAATGCATATTAAATGTACTTATAATGGGGTTCAACTATCCGAAACTGAATTTCCAAAAAACTGGTTAACGGATGGTATTCAGATAAAAATCCTATTTCCTTTTTATCTTAAACCTTGGCATAAATCTAAATTTCAATCATCTCCGAAGGCTCGGCTAAAAAAAAGAAAAGACAAAGGAGAAAAAAACAATTTTAGTTTTTTAACGGTTTGGGGAATGGAAACAGAACTGCCGTTTGGTTCGGCCAAAAAAAAGCCTTCTTTTTTTGAGCCTATTTCTAAAGAATTAAAAAAAAGAATCAAAAAATATAAAACGAAGTCTTTTCTGGTTTTAAGGATTCTCAAAGAAAGAGCAGCCATTTTCCTAAAAGTCGCAAAAGAAATCCAAAACTGGATTATCAAAAACTTTCTTTTTCTAAAAGGAAAAATAAACAACCTTTCAAAACAAAATCTAATTCCATTAGTTGGACCGAGAGAAATATATGAATTAACTGAAACTAAAAAAGATTCAATAATGAGTAATCAGATGATTCATGAACTATCTGTTCAAAAAAAATCCACGGAGTGGACAAATTCTTCACTCAGTGAAAAAAAAAAAAAAATTTGATTTATAGAATAAAGACAATCAGAAATCAAACAGACGAAATTGCAAAAGAAAAAGAAAACCTAACTAATAGTTGTAATAAACCGTGTTATGATTTTCAAATAATTGAGTCATCAAAAAAAAGTTGGCAAACATTAAAAAGAAAAAATACCCGATTAATTCGTAAATCTTTTTTTTTTTTTAAATTTTGCATTGAACAACTGTCTCTAGTTATTTTTTTAGGTATCATTAATATTCCAAGAATTACTACACAACTTTTTTTTGAATCAACAAAAACAATTCTTGATAAATATATTTACAAGAATGAAGAAAATGGAGAAAAATTTAATAAAAAAAAAAAAACCATTTATTTTATTTCGACTATAAAAAATTTAATATCAAAAAAAAAAAAATGGAATTCTGACCTATGCTTTTTATCACAAGCATATGTATTTTACAAATTATCACAAATTCAAATTAGTAACTTTGCTAAATTAAAGGCTATTCTTGAATATAACATATGCATAACATCCTCTTTTGTTAAGAATCAACTAAAGGATTTTTTTCAAGAACAAGGAATCTTTCATTATGAATTGAAAGACAAAACCTTTTGTTTTTCTGAAGTAAATCCATGGAAAAACTGGTTACGAAGTCATTCTCAATACAATTTACCTCAGATTGCATGGGCTAGATTAGTAACTCAAAAATGGAAAAAGAAAATAAACCAAGACTCCCCAGTTTTAAATCCAAGTTTAACCAAAAAAGATTCATATGAAAAAAACAAATTTGATAATTACAAAAAACAAAAATTTTTTGAGGCCGACTCATTATTAAATAAAAAAAAAAAATTAAAAAAAGATTGTATATATAATTTTTTTTGCTACAAATCTATTAATTCTGCAGAAAAAAATTTTGACATGTCTTCTATAGGGATTACTCCAAATAATTGTTTAGTCTCTTGTTTTCTAGAAAAATATAATATTCGGGGTATAGGGGAAGTTGGGTATAGAAAATATTTAGATTGGAGAATTCTCCACTTTTGGTTTATAAAAAAACTAAAAATTCCTATATAATTTAAGTGATACAATTAAAGCTTTTTCGATTCTTTTATTAACCGATTTATGTATCGGATTTCATTCGCCTCATGGTTGGGAACTCATGATTGGTTATATTTACAAAGATTTTGGATTTGCTCATTATGAGCAAATTTTATCTGGTCTTGTTTCTACCTTTCCAGTCATTCTTGATACAATTTTTAAATATTGGATCTTTCGTTATTTAAATCGTGTATCTCCGTCACTTGTAGTGATTTATCATGCAATAAATGACTAAAAAATGATTCACTGATCAAATTCTAATTTATACATCATAACCAAATCAAAGTCGTATTTACTTTACTCTTTTTACCCCTGAGGGATTCCTTGTATATTTCAACAAATTTTTTTTTCAGTAAATGTAAATAGCAGAATTGTGGCTAGGGAAGTATATTATCGACCTACCTAACTTTATTGTAGCAATTTTCGGGAAAAATGATTGGACCATGCAAACTAGAAATACCTTTTCTTGGATAAGGGAAGAGATTACTCGCTCCATATCTGTCTCACTCATGATATATATAATAATAATAACTTGGGCATCCATTTCAAGTGCATATCCGATTTTTGCCCAGCAGAATTATGAAAATCCACGAGAGGCAACTGGGCGTATTGTATGTGCCAATTGCCATTTAGCTAGTAAGCCCGTGGATATTGAGGTTCCACAGGCGGTACTTCCTGATACTGTATTTGAAGCAGTTGTTAAAATTCCTTATGATATGCAACTAAAACAAGTTCTAGCTAATGGGAAAAAAGGAGCTTTGAATGTGGGAGCTGTTCTTATTTTACCGGAGGGGTTTGAATTAGCCCCCCCCGATCGTATTTCACCCGAGATGAAAGAAAAGATAGGAAATCTGGCTTTTCAGAATTATCGCCCCAATAAAAAAAATATTCTTGTGATAGGTCCTGTTCCTGGTCAAAAATATAGTGAAATAACCTTTCCTATTCTTGCCCCGGACCCTGCTACTAATAAAGATGTTCACTTCTTAAAATATCCTATATACGTAGGTGGAAACAGGGGAAGGGGTCAGATTTATCCTGATGGTAGCAAAAGTAACAATACAGTTTATAATGCTACAGCAGGAGGGATAATAAGCAAAATTTTACGAAAAGAAAAAGGGGGATACGAAATAACTATAGTGGATGCATCGAATGGACGCCAAGTGATTGATATTATCCCTCGAGGCCTAGAACTTCTTGTTTCAGAGGGCGAATCCATTAAACTCGATCAACCATTAACGAGTAATCCTAATGTGGGTGGATTTGGTCAGGGGGATGCGGAAATAGTACTTCAAGATCCATTACGTGTCCAAGGCCTTTTGTTCTTCTTAGGATCGGTTGTTTTGGCACAAATCTTTTTGGTTCTTAAAAAGAAACAGTTTGAGAAGGTTCAATTATCCGAAATGAATTTTTAGATCTATCTATTTAGCTTTATCAAATTCGTAAAAAAGAACCAAAAAAATTTTAGGGACTATAAGGAATATTATTTGTCTTGCTAGTCTTCGACACAAGAAAAGGAATTTTAGACATCCTTTTCTTGTGTTGATCTTGTCCTTCTTGATTCCATTCGTTAAAAATTCCTATTCTTAGTTTACATATATATTACTGTTTCTATATACTATTAATTAATAGTATATGATAGTAGTTACTTTTTGTAGTTATTTTTTTTTTATTTCAATTTGGATGAAATACTAAATAAATAAAAAGAATCAGAAAAAACTTCTATTAGTATAGACAAAATTTTAATGATAGATCTAATGATAAAAAATATTATGTCAGCCGGGAAAGCAGGAAAGGGAAATTAAGCGATTCCCCCTTTTTTATTCTATCTTTGAAAGGTGAAAAAATACTATATGTTCGCAACTTACTAATTTAATTAAGTTCATTTTTCAAAAACACGATAAAAAATTGTTATGATTAGTAGCAGTTCAACGGGACCCCCTCGAATCAGACAAAGAAGGAAGAGTTGGGTCCCGTTGAGTTCTTATGTTTTCACGTCTATAACTCAGTTCATCCAATTTCTACAGAGATGAACCTAATCCTGAATATGAACCATAAAAGAAAATACCTATTAAACCGATCACAAGAATACCAGCTACAGTACCTATTACCCAAAGAGGAATCCTTCCAGTAGTATCAGCCATTTATCCCGCTTCCCTCCACATTTGATCGAGTGGTCATGCTAGAAACATAAACAGTCAGAGATAATTATGATATATAATCCATCCGAATGGGATACGAAAATTACTACTCTTTCTTTTTTATTTTCTTATTCTACGCTCTTTTCTTAATTGAAGAAATAATTCGAAAATAAAACAGCAAGTACAAAAATAAGTAATAACCCCCAATAAAGACTGGTACGATTTAATTCAACATTTTGTTCGTTCGGATTTGATTGTGTCATAGCTCTATAATTGAATTAGGTTTATCGTTGGATGAACTGCATTGCTGATATTGACCCCAAAAAAGAAACGGTAGGTACAGCTAGTCCATGAACAGCCAACCAGCGCACTGTAAAAATTGGATAGGTCCTATCTATAGTCATTGGGTCCTCCTAAAAAGATCTACTAAATTCGTCGAGTTGTTCCAAAGGATCAAAACGGCCTGTTATTAATGGAATGCCTTGTCGGCTCTCTGTAAAATACTCGTTTGGACGAGGGCTCCCAAACACATCGTAAGCTAAACCGGTGCTCACGAATAACCAGCCCGCAATGAATAGGGAAGGTATAGTAATGCTATGAATGACCCAGTATCGAATACTGGTAATAATATCAGCAAAAGAACGTTCTCCTGTGCTTCCAGACATACTGAACTCCAGATATTCTCGTAGGGAATCGATTCTGTAAAAGATGAATCAGTAAATTCAAATTCACCGAGATTACATCTTTGTGAGATCGTCAATAAAGTACCAAGGGTATTTTTAGAGTCTACCGAATCAGTATAGCTATCCTTCTTCTGACACAGCAACGCAATTTGAATTAGTATAGAAATGAGGTGTTAGAGAATTGATTTCTTTTTTTCTTTCTTTAACTAACTACAAAGATGATGGGTTTTTCACTCTATTTTCTATATAATCTCGAAAGAAAAAAACCTAAAACCTAGAAAGGAAACGATAATAGAAATTGCTAATTACAAATTTTAAAAATCTAATTATCTTTTCAAATCTCGTTAAAATAAATATTTTGTTGGCTGATCTCGTTCTCCGTGTAGGATACCTCTTTTTGGTCTCATTCGATAGATTAGATTAAATGAAAAAAACTGCTCGACTAGTTAATCTAATGAGTTCAAATTTAAGTAAATTCAATTTTAATAAAGTAGAAGGGGGGCGTATTCTAGGTTCAAAGGTCACTTTAAAAAAGAATTAAACAACTTCATTTTCAAATTTTTACATATTCACTCAAAAAAAGGTATATGTTTTGACTGAAGTTAGATAATAGAGTTATTTTTTTTTTATGTATTTTTTTTTTTGAAAATTTTTTCAATTGAAACTTAGGGAAGTACTTTAGAAATATATGTATAAAAAACCATATTTTATTTAGTCCCTTCATGCCTACTATAACTAGTTATTTTGGTTTTCTACTAGCAGCTTTAACTATAACTTCAGTTCTATTTATTGGTCTAAGCAAAATCCGACTTATTTGAAATTAATTAAATGAAGATTTTGTTATAAAAAAAGGATTTCTATGGTATTTTATATGTTCGACAGTTCCTTACCGTGTTAATTACCCAATTTTGGTTGAGATTCATTGGCAATACAGATTAAGGGCAATACAGATTAAGAGCTAGGAATAGCTAGTACCTCTCTTTTCTCCCTTTCAAAAACGAAAACAAAAGAAAATTGAAATGGTTGAAGTTTCTTTATTTGGAATCGTCTTAGGTCTAATTCCTATTACTTTGGCTGGATTATTCGTAACTGCTTATTTACAATACAGACGTGGTGATCAGTTGGACTTTTGATTAATTAACAGCTCTTTTTTTTGACTGACCTCCTTCGTGCTTTCAGATGCGGGAGGTCTAATTCAGATTGCTGCTCAATTATTTGCGAACAGTGAAATTTTGATACAATCTAATAAACAAGAGTGAAATCACGCTCTGTAGGATTTGAACCTACGACATTGGGTTTTGGAGACCCACGTTCTACCGAACTGAACTAAGAGCGCTTTTCTTGGTTTTTCTAAAAAACGAAAAAGTTAGAAGGAGGACATTCTTTAATCCGAATCCAAAATTTCAGAATTAATTATATGTATATCATGTCCAATTTTATTCAAAAAAAGATAGATCTAAAATGGATCCCTTGTTACTGCTCTTCTGAGCAGTAATAGGTAGGGATGACAGGATTTGAACCCGTGACATTTTGTACCCAAAACAAACGCGCTACCAAGCTGCGCTACATCCCTTTCAATTGGTTTACAGTGTCATTGTAGAGAATTCCTGTCTTGTTTTCCACATCTTTTTTTTTTTTTTTCTCATATCAGATAACAAAGGTATATATAATTCAAAAAATTACTTTTTTTACGCAAACTCTAAGATCGTTCTATTCTAGTAGACAATATTTCAATTCGAATTTTGAAAATGGGGAGTTGCTTATACAAATACAAGAACTTCTTAACTACATGTACATCTGTAGTTATATATATTACTATATATAATGTAATACAAAAAGAAA
>CACVBM020001407.1:511358-643509 GCA_902728155.2 Microthlaspi erraticum | reverse complement strand
TCGCATTTTATAATCCTATGTGGACGCCCTCAATGGCTTATAGCCTCAACTTTTATATAGTATAGATTTCAGTGTCATTATTTTTATGGTTTCGTATGTATACTATTCATTGAAATTTTCGCATCAATAATATATGGTTTGTTCCAAAAGATTTTCACCTACGTAACGATTAACGTTTCTTGAATACGTCAAAGACAAGACAACTTAACTCGACGAGATAAATCTGTAATATAGGTTTTTATTTTGTTTTTGTCGAACCCTCCTTAAGATTAGGTTAGACGAGGCTAAAGAGCCATATACGTAATATTGTACCTACAAAAGAAGACCAAACTAATCGGTTCTACAACTAAAAGGTTCGAGGAATATGAGAGAGCATTCAAAAAGAATGAAACTTTTTTATGTGTGAGACCTAATTAACTTCATTCGAAATCTTTTTCAAGTGACCACAATCAAACCATAAACCGGGTTGACTAAACCGATAAACATACAAAGTCGTTAAGGACGGTATTGGGTTGGGCCTAACACACTGGCGTACGTCAAACAGAAGCAACTTTCTGTCTCTCTCTCTTGAACTAGTTTGCTAAAAACGGATTAGAAAAGATAATTAAAGATAGATCAAACGAGCTTGACCAACAACGATCACAGCTCATATTCACCATCGGAAATCATTGCTTAGAGACCATCCAATCAAAAAAAGGAATTAGAGACAAAAAAAAAAATTGTTGAGAAAGAGAAAGAGGATTAGGAAACCAAATGATTAGGTAGAAAAATTAAAATATATTGTAACCCAAAAAGAAAAGTTCTTGTCTTTGATCTTTTCTTTTAATCTCCAAAACTGGACCCCTCTTAAGATCTCAATTTGTTTTCTTTTCTTTCCTTGCTAATTTCAACAGAGAAAGAATCGATCTTTTGAGAGGGTGCCAGTTTTTTTTTTTACGTTCTTCTCCAATCTTGTTTCTCTCTTCTCAGGATTTTTCTTAATTCTTTCTTCTTTCCCGGGAAAGTTTTCGTTTTTATTTGATTTTGGAGGGATTGAAAAATTTCCATAAATGTGGGGAGCCGCCGCAGAACCAGCAGATTCTTATTACCAGATTCGCCCTGAGTGCACCGATGTCCCCAATACCAGATTCAAGATCAAAGTTTGTCCCTTTATCTTCAAAATTTTCTTGGGTTTTGTTCAGCATTGGAATCGTTTCTGTTGTTATCTAGTATAAGATTGGCGATTGCAATTTCTCAAGAATTTATGTTTGTGTCGCTCAAAGATCGTTCTTTTGTGCTGCTTAGATTCTTTTGTTCTCCAATACAATGAACATTTAAGCTAATTTTTTTGCTGGAATGATTTCGAATTTGGAAGTTCTTAGTTATCATCAGGTGATTAAGGGTTGGTTAAGCAAATAAAGGCTATGACATGTTTGTGTCTTATGATGCTGATTAATTGATAAAGATTATTGATCTTAGTTTGCAAATTGCTAGTTTTTGGTAAACACTAAATGCTATATGAATGACCTTTGTGCTGTTTTAGGCTCATAGATTCTAGCACTGATCTTGCTTAGTTTCATCACATCACATGGATTCATGCTGATAAAAACCTGTCCTTTTGCTTTGATTATATGTTTGTTGCAGCCAGGCAAAACTCTAAGCGTGAGAAAATGGCACGCTGCGTTTACACAGGAAGGTCTCCTCGATATTGGCAAGACTCTAAGTCGAATCCAACGAGGAGTAAGTCTCTCAAAACATTGTTTGCAAAGACTCCAACATTTAACTTAACTCTGTTCTGAATATGCAAAAAAAATCACTTCTTTAGATTTCTCAATCATTCCAAATCCGTTTGGTTCCTTTCTTGATTTGTTTAGGGGATCCATCCATCGATTAGAGGAGAAGTTTGGGAATTCTTACTTGGTTGTTATGATCCAAAGAGCACATTCGAAGAAAGAGAGCAAATCCGACAACGTAGAAGGTGATCATTTTGAATCTTTCCACTCATATAAACAGTGAATTTAGTTTCATCAAGATCCTGTTTTGTCTTGCATTTCTCTTTTGCTGCTTATATCTCTGCTTATATCTTTGTATTTCCCTTTTTCAGATTGCAGTATGCTTCATGGAAGCAAGAATGTAAACAAATGTTTCCGGTCATCGGAAGTGGTGGATTCATCACCGCACCTGTGATTACAGAAAAGGGTCAACCCATTTTGGATCCTCTTGTACTTCAAGAAACTAATTTAGGTAAAACAAAGTGTGTATCTTTGTGCTTGAGGAACTATTTCAGTTTTTACTGAAGAATTTTGTGTAGATTATTAAGCATCTTTTAAGTATAATCTCAGGTGAAAATTCTGATTTCTTCAAAGAGCTTGCAAGCAGAGGTCCTCTGGACAAGAAAGTTATTCAGTGGATGTTAACACTTCACCAGATAGGTCTGTGATCATACTGCTTCAGTTTCACATTTCTGAGAGGAGGAAATTCAATTGTACTGATGCGTAAGCTCTGATTTTTCAGGTCTTGATGTAAATCGTACGGATAGGACTTTGGTGTTCTATGAGAAAAAGGAGAACTTGTCTAAGCTTTGGGATATTCTAGCTCTTTACGCTTGGATAGACGACGATGTCGGTTATTGCCAAGGTAAAGCCGTTAAAACACAGAGAGCAAACACATTGTAATCCTTTGTTCAAGTCGTTTGATTCTGTCTACTGTTTGTTCTGAGTAGGAATGAGTGATCTTTGTTCCCCTATGATTATGCTTCTTGAAGACGAAGCTGATGCTTTCTGGTGTTTTGAAAGATTGATGCGCAGATTGGTACTTTACTTACCTCTATGCTTTGTGTTCATGTCTTGAGTCTCTCTGTGATCAGATTATACTAAAAGGTTCTTCTTTTTTTCTTTCTGAAATTAAAAGAGAGGAAATTTCCGTAGCACAGGAAAATCAGTTGGAGTTGAAGAACAGCTTACTCATTTGGCTACAATCACTCAGATTATTGACCCTAAACTTCACACTCACTTAGGTATCTATTAAACCTTTCTCACCTCACTTCACCTTTTTAGCTGGTTGAGAGAGAGCAAGATCTTGAAAGAAAGTTTGGATCTTGAAATATGCAGAGAAACTAGGTGGAGGTGACTATCTCTTTGCGATTCGGATGATAATGGTTCAATTCAGAAGAGAGTTCTCTTTTTGTGACTCCTTGTACCTTTGGGAGGTAATAAAGATTTTTCTTCGTCGTTTTTATAAACATTTCTTCTTGGGCTAGACACTAAGGAAAGACCTGATGTTTCGTTTTCTAGATGATGTGGGCGTTAGAGTATGATCCGGAAATGTATTCTCTGTACGAGGAGCCTCAATTCGAGGGACAGAGAACGGAAGGTTCCTCGAAAGGCAAGCCGAAGTCGATAAACCAATGCGGCAAGTATGAAAGAGAGAACATGAAGAACGGTGGGAAAAGCGCAGAAGGTCCCTTGCCTATTTCGGTTTTCTTAGTGGCTAGTGTTTTGAAAGACAAGAGTTCTAAGCTTATGACTGAAGCTCGAGGACTCGATGATGTTGTTAAGGTAATGCCAGAGAGAGAGATCCTCATCTGTTTAATCTCTTTCACAATGGATATAAACTCTTTTACTGATTTGTGTGTTTTGCTTCAGATCTTAAACGATATAACCGGAAACTTGGATGCTAAAAAGGCTTGTACTGGTGCAATGAAACTCCACAAGAAGTATCTAAAAAAGGTTTGCTTTTTGAAATCTTTAGCTTCTCTATTAGATTGAGGCTTCTGAGAATCTCTTTTGGGTTTGTTGTATGATGATCCTTCTGTAGCTGTCTTTTAAAGTCTTCTCTGATTGTTCTGTTTTTGTGATTGCAGGCCAAGAAATAGCGCTGGAGAAGAGATTCATGAGTAGTGTTTGACAAATTTGATAACTCAGAAAATCCGGCGACAAAAAGTGACTTGACTGGTCAGAGATTTTACGATTCCTTGGGTGACAAGTATCTCTGAGAGAAAAAAAACCATGGAGCCCTAACTTACACAGCAACTTTTCGTTGTAAAAAGTGTTCATACAATTCCACGATGTAATATTTGATTTAACAAACCATGCGTTTTTTTGTATTACTAAACAAAACAAAAAGGAAAAAGGTCACACACAGATTATCTTCCTCCTGGATTTTAAACTCGATTGTTTGTATATTTATCAATCGGATTATGTAAATAAAGCTGATATATTTGAATTCCGAATCAGAAATGAGAATCTATTCATTAAGTATAAAAGATTACAATTTTTTTGTTGCCAGTAAATGGTTCAGATTTCAGAAATATTTGACCCATTTAAAAGGCCTAGTCACATTTATTCCGAAAAAACAAAAAAATAATCATTTTCATTTCTTCAAGAATCTGCTAGTGAATGTTTACCACAAAACATTGTTTGTCTTTTCCGATCTATAATAGTTTTTTTTTCTGATGAAACATGTTTTTCCTTCTTACAAAGATTAGATGCGAACTTGTTTTAAACTGATATGAAACAGAACACATGCAGACGAGTAAAGCAGGACCAAGCTAGCAAAACCAACCAAGGATCAGAGAAAAACACAAATTACGAATCAACAGAATTTAGGCAAATTTTTTCATTGAGATGAAACAAAGAACACAGACACCAGAGAGTTCAAAGCATAATAAATAGTCACTTAAAACACCTAAACTCCTCCTTTATTGCACTCCTTCCAACATCAGAAAGGATCAAGGGAAATTGTTCTTACTTCAAAGCTAAATACACAGTCTTCAAGCATCTACGGTTTCAGCTGAATCCGCCGCGGCTAAGACCATCTCCGGGCTTAGGTTTCCGACAGCGGTTCCGTCCAAAGAGTTTGGCAGTCCCAATGCCTTCAAAGCAAGCTGTCCTGCCTTCTGTCCGGATATCATCATAGCTCCAAAAGTTGGTCCCTACATCACCAAAATCATTCACTCAGTACATAATCTTAAAGAACTTATGAATATTTGGATCATAAAAGTGTAAAAAACTCACCATTCTTGGTGCGCCATCGATCTCCGCAACCTCCATACCGGTCACAATCATACCGGGAACAACCTCTCTGGTCAACCTCACGATCGCGTCCTCAGCAGTGTTCATGTCGAGAGCTTTCATCCCAGGAACATGGTCGATCAACCCGATGCTCTTCAACCTCTTCACACCGGTGGCTCCGAATGGACCGTCGTGGCCACACGAGCTCACGACGATCTTGGCCTCCATGACGTTGGGGTCCATGCAAGACTGTGTGTCGTGGTTCATCGACACGAGAGCCCAGTTAGTCACCACACCACCGACTCTGTTTCCTTTCACGATCAGATCCTCGGCCGCCACGGCGTTGAAGAGCTTCACGTTGGGACGAGCCAAGAGCTTGCTCATGATGGTCGATGTGAAGAGCGCAGCGTGCTTGACCACCACGTAGGTGTCTTGCTCATCGTAGGCCACACCGATCTCGTCTAGGAACAAGTGTGCTGGTTTACGCACAATCTGTCAAACACAAACACACAAAACAGTTTCAAATCTAGTACTCATGATCCACCAACAACAACACAACTTCATCGAAATTAATTAAATCAAGCCCTATTCTGTGATTCAGTCTAAACCTAATTTACGGATCTCACATGCAAATCAATCTAAACCGATATAAGTAGCTAGAGAGAGAGAAATTTCGGCTAAGACGTTACCATGGCAGAGAAAAGCTGGCCACCGAGCCAAGCGCCACCTCCGGGACTGACGGATTGTTCGATGATAGCCACCTGAACGTTAGGGTTCTTGCTGATCTCGTACGCGCAAGATAAACCAGCGGATCCGGCACCAACGACGACTACATCAGTCTCAGCGTAGGTGATCATGTCGGTCATGTACCTCCTGGTCATCTCGCGAGACACGATCGACTCCTTGATGGGATCGAAGGTGAAAGCGTTGAGGTCGTAACCAGCGGTGGCGCGAACGGAGAGGGAAGAAGAAGCAGATCTTGGTTTGAGACCAACAGAGACAGGTGCGGAGATGGAAGAGCCATGGAAGGAGGAGGAGTCGAAAAGCCTTTGAGACTTGGTGGAAGAGAGGGAGAGAGTAGAAGTGATGGCCGCCATTTGAGAGTGTTTTTTTTAGGTTTCACTGAGGATGATGATGGTGAAGTGAAACTGTGGTGGTTGGTTGAGTATTTAAATTACGATAGAAGCAGAGAAAATAAAATATCTGAGAGTGATGGACACGTCAGAGATAAGGAACGAAGGGTCGTCGAATTTTGTTTTAAAAAAATAAAAATATTTGCTGTCTTTATTGTGATTATTTGGTTTTGCCATCAATGGAAACATTGGAAATTGTGGAAAGTAACCGATCTCTTTCCTTCACGGTTCTAATTGAGTGAAAAAGTGATTTTCTCATTGACTAATTTTATAAGAAACTTACTTGATTTGATACCAATCACAAAACAAATATCCTTTGCTTATCAGAAAAGAAAAAATATTTGTAATGATATTTACCTAATTTAATAAGAATTTCATTTTGAAGAAAAAAAAATTCAAATGCAGTTTATGGTAATATAAATCTCGAAACTTTTGTCTGGAAGTATCTGTAACCATTTGCAGTGAGTGTGTGGTGACACGAACACACAAGAAAGTGGAATATCTTTGTACGATAGAGTTAGTTTTGGACTTTACTAGTGAAAAAGACAGTTCATTATTATGGTGTCCAAATAAATTAAACAATTATTTCTAATATTAATATATATTTTTGTATTTATATTTATATATTATGAGAGGCATGTTCTTTTTGGTCATAGAATCTTTTTTTTTTCTTGTAGAGCAAAATAAAATCTGTAGTTCAGTAGCTAATAATGCATTTCAATAACTTCAGGTTATTGGTTATATAATTTAAAAATCAAGAATCCATGTAGAAAAATAATAAATACAATAATATACTTTCTGATATAAAAAATAATAATAACAAGTGAATGAAATTATTTTAACATCCAATGGATTAAAAAAGGGGAATTTAAAAAGGTTTCACAGTATATAACTGTTCTCTCCACCGTTGCATATAATTCCTGAAGTAAAAAAATAAAGTAATTAGAGACATATATACAGTAGTAGTGTAGTACCAAAAAAAAAACTCAACAATGAAAAATCAAAACGGAAGTATTTTCTCAAAATTAACTAATTTTGTTTATAATGAAATAATGGTACAAATATCTTTATATTTCATTCTCTTCTTAATGGAGATTGACTGTTTTAAAAAAATATATTTTACTTTCTGGATTTTGTGTTTTGAAAAATTTCATATTCCCAAACAAAACAATTTCAACTAATTTTCAGGTAGGTTGATGTTCCCAAAAATTGTGCTAAACTGACTCCTTTTGCATACCATCATCTCTTATTCACTTCCACAACACCACTCAGCAGCTAAAATAATTATAAGCTTTGGCCGAATACTAGCTTAAAGGATTACCTTTCAAAGGATTTTGAACAAGTGTCTATGTGACTGTCCAAATGATCTCGTCAGGCTGCATTAGTCCTCATGCAAGTTAAAAAAACAAATCAGACACTTCAAATACAATTATTGAAAAATTATAAAGTTATTAAAAAATACAGAAAAATTAAACATTTCTTCAAACGCACAGCAAAATAGAGAATGTTATAATGACATATCGTATCACATCTCCCATGATTCTAGTGACAAGATACGATATATCAATCACACTTGAATGTAAAGTGATTCTCCGTGTATTGTTTTAGGAATGTGCATATGTCCTTATCGCTATATATACTCTTGTATTGACCTTTGTGAAGATTATCAGAAAATATTTTCTCCATTGTCGATCTAAACTTTACTTTATGGTATCAGAGCACGAAAAATAAAAACCGATTGTTTTCTTTGATCTCTTCTCTTCTTCTTCGATTTCTTCTCTATTTTTCTGAAACGAATCACTTTCACGATGTCTGAAACAAACAACGGTGTTGTGAATGGTGCTACGGTGAACACGAACACGGTGGAAACAAGGCGAACGATTTCGCCGTACGACCTCACTGCCGCCGACAATCCAGGCGCTGTGATATCTCATCCCTTACTCAAGGGATCGAACTATGACGAATGGGCTTGCGGGATGAAAACAGCTCTCTGTTCTCGTAAGAAGTTTGGATTCCTCGATGGATCCATTCCTCGACCAGCCGAAGGGTCAACTGACTTGGAGGATTGGTGGACGATTCAAGCTTTGCTTGTCTCGTGGATCAAGATGACGATAGACTGTCACTTCGTTCGAACATCTCCCATAGAGATGTGGCCAAAGACTTGTGGGACAACTTGAAGAAACGCTTCTCGGTTACTAATGGTCCAAGAATTCAACAACTCAAGGCGGAGTTGGCATGTTGCAAGCAACGTGGTCTTGCCATTGAAGCATACTTTGGCAAGTTGAATCGGATTTGGGATAGCATGGCTCAATACAGACCATTACGTGTTTGTAAGTGTGGCAAATGTGAATGTGATCTTGCTACAGCTCAAGAGCAGGATCGTGAAGCTGAAAAAGTCCATGAGTTTCTCTTTGGACTAGATGATAACTATCGCACTGTGCGATCAACTCTGGTTTCTCGGACTCCTCTTCAGCCTTTGGAGGAGGTTTACAACATTGTGCGCCAGGAGGAGGATCTTAAAACCACAGTTCGCCACAGTGAAGAGATGCCAGAAGTGACGGCTCATGCAGTTCAGGCGAGACCACGCATGACTGTTGCTCGCAGTGATACTCCTGACAACTCTGTGCTTTGCAAGCATTGTCACAGATCCGGTCACTCTTCTGATTCATGTTTTGCAGTGATTGGGTATCCGGAGTGGTGGGGAGAGAGACCACGTAGCAGAATCACACAAGGACGAGGAAGAGGAGGAATTGTTGGAGCTGCACCAGTTGGACGTGGGCGTAACGTCAATTACGCTAATGCCGTCCAGGTCCCTGCTCCTCCAACTAACGAAATTGTGAATTACACAATCACAGATCGCGATCGTGATGGTGTGAGCGGACTTAATGATGCACAATGGCGTGCGTTGATGAATCTATTGAATGGTGGGGCAAACACAAGCTCAGAAAAACTCTCGGGTAAGTCCACAATCCCTTCTTGGATAATGGATACCGGAGCCTCTCACCATATCACGGGGAATTTTTCTTTGTTAACGGATGTGAGGAATATGGATCCTGTTCTAATCATATTGGCTGATGGTAGAGAAAGAATTTCAATAGTACAAGGGACGGTTCTTTTGGGTTCACATCTGATATTGAAATCGGTATTCTTTGTCGAGGGATTTCACACGGATTTGATATCTGTAGGACAGTTAATGGATGAGAATAACTGTGTTGTTCAACTCGCTGATCAATTCCTTGTCGTCCAGGACCGCATTTCGAGGATGGTGATTGGAGCGGGTAAACGGGAATCTGGAACCTTCAGCTTCCGCAGAGCAGAGTTGAGTGCTTCGGTGAGGACTTGCGATGACAAAAGCTATGAGTTGTGGCATCATAGGTTGGGTCATCCGTCTGCTCAAGTTGTTGGTTCACTTCCTCATGTTTCTGTTTCTGTTTCTGATGTTTCCAATAAGGCGTGTGATGTGTGTTTCCGTGCCAAGCAAACTCGTTCTTCTTTTCCGACTAGTATCAATAAGACTACTGAAGCTTTTCAATTGATTCATTCTGATTTGTGGGGTCCTTATCGGACAACATCAAACTGTGGAGCACGATATTTTCTTACGATCGTTGATGATTTCTCTCGCTGTGTCTGGATTTATCTCCTCTCTGACAAAACAGAGGCACCAATACAATTGAGAAATTTCTTCTCGATGGTTGAAAGACAATTCAACAGAAAAGTGCAAACTTTTCGGAGTGATAATGGGACTGAGTTCACAAGTCTCACAAATTACTTTCTCCAACATGGTATTCTCCATAAGACTTCTTGCGTGGGAACTCCACAGCAAAACGGAAGAGCAGAACGCAAGCATCGCCATATTCTCAACGTTGCCCGAGCTTTGCGTTTTCAATCAAATTTACCGATTGAATTCTGGGGAGAGTGCATTCTCACCGCAGGATACTTGATGAACAGAACACCGAGTGCAGTGCTTCAAGGGAAAACACCATTTGAGATGCTGTATCAAAAAGTTCCAGATTATACACATCTACGGGTTTTTGGGAGTTTATGTTACTCTCATAATCAAGCACACAAAGGAGATAAATTTGCCTCGAGAAGTCGCAAATGTGTGTTTATAGGCTATCCATACGGGAAAAAGGGGTGGCGTTTGTTTGATTTGGAGAAACAAGAGTTCTTTGTCTCTCGGGATGTCGTCTTCTTCGAAAATCAATTTCCCTTTTCCGATGAACCACAGAACATCACGACAACAATCAGTAATGAGGAAGGAGTTCTTTGGGCTCCAATTAGTACAGGCCCGTTTGTAGAAGAAGAAAACAGGCCCAACAACTCATTGTCTCCATTGGTCAGCCCAATAGAAACTCCAATCGAAGAAAACATTATGTCGACTCCGTCGTCTCCTTCTCCAACTCCTCTTCATGATAACTCTGCACAGTTGTCGCCTGATTCACCTCCGGCAACCGATTCCTCACCATCTCCATCTCCGACATTAACTTCTGATCCGCCGTCTCCATCTCCCGTTCCTCCTCCTCCAGCGGAATTACTTGGTCGTGGACAAAGACGGAAAACTCAATCTGTCACATTGCGAAATTATGTGACTAACAATGCTCAGACCCAACTTCTCGACAAATCAGGTGCTAAAACTCTTTACCCAATCGCGAATTACGTCTCTTCTGGTAGGTTTTCGGTTTCCCATCGTGCTTACCTTGCTGCAATTGTTGAGAATGTTGAACCGAGATCTTTTAAGTTGGCTTTTTCGAATATACGATGGAGGCACGCGATGCGTGTCGAGGTAGACGCGCTGGAAGAAAACCAAACTTGGACCCTAGAGGAGTTACCACCTGGAAAACGAGCCATTGGAAGCAAATGGGTCTATAAAATCAAGTACAATTCTGATGGTACTATCAATGCTACAAAGCCCGATTAGTGGCGTTGGGTAATCGACAAATCGCAGGAGAGGATTATTGTGAAACATTTGCACCGGTTGCAAAGATGGGTACTGTGAGATTGTTTCTAAAGGTTGCGGCTGGAAACAATTGGCCAGTTTATCAGATGGATGTTCACAACGCTTTCTTGCACGGTGATCTCCAAGAGGAGGTCTACATGAAGCCACCTCCTGGTTTCTTTCCAGAGGGAGACACTAGAGTCTGTCGTCTGCGTAAATCGATATATGGGCTCAAGCAAGCTTCTAGGTGCTGGTTTGCAAAGCTCACCACTTCACTTCGAGAATACGGGTTTCAGCAAACTCATGCTGACTACTCACTGTTCACGTTTGACAGAAACGGAATCAAGATCAGAATGCTCATTTATGTTGATGACATGATTTTGACGGGAAACAATGAAAAGGCGTTGCAGGATTTTAAAACCTATCTCTCCTCTTGTTTCAAGATGAAGGATCTTGGACATTTGAAATACTTTCTGGGCATTGAGGTTGCAAGGAATACATCAGGATTCTACTTGAGCCAACGCAAATACGCTTTGGACATCATTGCTGAAACAGGGCTCCTTGCTGCCAAACCAGCGCCATTTCCATTAGAGGAGAATCACAACTTGGCTCTCTCGACTTCCCTCCTCCTTTCCGATCCAGCACCGTATCGTCGCTTAGTGGGACGTTTCATCTATTTGGCTGCTACACAACCTGACCTTGCTTTCTGTGTTCATATTTTGACACAATTTATGCAAGCGCCTCGTGAAGATCATTGGCACGCTGCATTACGCGTTGTCCGCTATATCAAAGGTACTCCTGGTCAAGGAATCTTATTGAGTGCTGACCATGATTTCCAAATCAATGGTTGGTGCGACTCTGGCTATTCAAGTTGTCCAATCACTCGTCGTTCAGTCACAGGTTATTTCGTTCAACTCGGAGAGTCTCCCATTTCATGGAAAACGAAGAAACAATCCACAGTCAGCAAATCTTCAGCGGAGGCTGAATATAGGGCCATGGCATATCTCAGAGATGAGTTACTTTGGATTAAAAACGTTCTCCAATCTCTTGGTGTCTCACATGCTCAACCCATGCGCATTCATTGTGATAGCAAGGCTGCGATTCACATAAGTTCCAACCCGGTGTTTCACGAGCGTACGAAGCACATCGAAAATGACTGTCATGCCGTTCGTGATGAGATTCAGAGTGGCAACATGTCGACTCATCATGTTCCATCTGCACATCAACTGGCGGATATCTTTACCAAACCACTTGGTCGACGTGCGTATGAGTCATTTCGGGGCAAGTTGGGCATCCTCGACCTGCATGCTCCAACTTGAGAGGGGGTAATGACATATCGTATCACATCTCTCATGATTCTAGTGACAAGATACGATATATCAATCACACTTGAATGTAAAGTGATTCTCCGTGTATTGTTTTAGGAATATGCATATGTCCTTATCGCTATATATACTCTTGTATTGACCTTTGTGAAGATTATCAGAAAATATTTTCTCCATTGTCGATCTAAACTTTACTTTATGTTACCTCATTAACATGAATGAAAGTCCGCTAGATAGTAGAGGCACATTAAGCACAGAAAAGGTTTTACAATATATACTCACTACACAATCAGATCCAAAAATCATCAAAATGTCTGATTGCTGAGAAATGACCATTCACATAAGAAAATAGATGCTTCAACGTAAGTGATATATTGTGTTCGCGTAAGTAATATATTGTGTTCGAGTTCATGGAGTGTTAAAGTTTTGATCATATTGTTTTAATTTTTACTGTTTGTGTTAGAATTTTGCTACGATCGTGTGTTAATTTGTTCTTTTGTGTTTGGATTTGCGTTTTGGAACTGTGTTTTGATCATAGTGTGCGTTTGGATTGAGCGTGTATTAATCTCCCCTGAAATTTTTATCATAGTGTTTGTGTTAGATTTTTGTTGTGTTTGAGCGTGTTTTTATTTTGTGTATGAATTTTCGTTTGGAAGTGTGTTTGTGTTCTGTTTTTTTTGTTTGAGCGTTTTGGGATAGTGCATGCAAACATGTAGAAAATGCATGCAAACAAGCCCAACCAAGAAAGAGAGACATACTTCACCTTAACCCTTGTTCTTGGTTAGCGAATTGTCTCCAGAACTTTCATCTTTTGCAGCATCAAGATCCTTTCTAAAGCAAAGAAACCTTATCAGTAAAGTCAGTACACAAGAGAGAAAACAAAGAGCGGAGAATATACAAAAGACTATAAGACAAAGAAAAACAATTTAATACCTTAAGAGGGTCGTTTGGCTCATTTTATCTCATTATCACTACATTCTCCGATATATTTTGCATTATCCGCGTGACCACCCTCTACAAGAATTTTACAAAGAAAGTTATACTACTAATACTTATACTCATGCATGTAAGCTCGTGATGACATCGAAGACGTACCTGGGCCAAAGAACTGAATCAATGTGGAAAGCCAAAATAAAGTCTACACTAAAGAGACAGAACAAGGTCACGTTTGTGGTAACTAGCTCAGATACTTCACCTTAAGCTTGGTATGTTCTTGGCTAGTGAGGGAATAGTCTCCTTTTTGCTTTTTGTAGCTTAAGGATCCTTTCTCTTGAATCAAATAAGTTAACGAATCAGCTACAAACAGAGGACAAACGTAGAACCTTTATCAGCAAGTCAGTAAACCTAGAGCGAATAAAACATAGAATATTTATAGATTAAATGATCTTACAGTTTTTGGCTAACCTGACCGTTTTGCACAAGTGTTGTTTTAGCTCTGAAATAGAGCATAGGCAAACGATATGTAGAAATACAGAATACGCAAACAAGTAATGTCTTGTGACTAAATAATAATATACCATCATCTCCTATTCAATTCCACAAGACTACCTCAGCAACCAAATACTTATTGTAAGCTCTGGCCAAAAACTTTGAACAAGTCTCTTTATAAATGTTCCTGCAGTAATCCTCCTGCAAGTTATAAAAACAAATTAGACACTTAATTTATTGAAAATACAGACAGTCAAATCTTTTTGATCAGCATGCTTTATGTTCTCCTGCAGGTTACAAATAAATGAAACACCTCGACATAAAGTTATTAAAAAAATACAGAGAAATTTCTTAAAATTCACAGCAAAATAGAGAATGTTACCTGATCATTTACATAAAATTCCCGCTAGATAGTAGATGCACATTAAGCACACTTTTTTTTTGCAATATATACTGTTTGTGTTAGAATTTTATTGTGACTGAGCGTGTGTTGAGTTTTTTGTTTTGTTTTGTGTTTGTATATGCTTTTGGGAGTGTATTTGTGCTCTGTTTTTCGTTTTTTGTTTGAATTTTGTTTGAGCGTGTTTTGAGTTTTTTTGTTTTGTTTTGTGTTTGAATTTGTTTGAGCGTGTTTTGCGTTTCATATCTATCATAGTGCAGGCTTAACCTGCTGAACATGTAAGAAATGCATGCGAAAACAAGCAAGAAAGAAAAAGAGCGGAAGAAAGAGAGACATACTTCACATTTAACCCTTACTCTTGGTCAGCGAAGGGTCTCCGGACTTTGATTTGTTTGCAGCTTCAAGATCCTTTCTCTTAAGGACAAAAAGCAGTCAAGTCAGTACACAACAGAGAGAGTAAACAAAGAGTGGATAAACAAGTTTTAGTATTATCAAGTCTTGGAATTTTCATGTTTCCAAGCAACTACTAGCTTCTATACTCTTACCTTTCAATGAATTTCGAACAAATCAACAACATAAAGTTACCTTTAAAAAATGTTGGACTCTCTGAAGAACATATGTGTCTACGTTAGGGAATCAGCAACCAACAGAGGACAAACATAAAACCTTTGAGTAAGTCAGTAAAAATATAGAGCGAATCAAATACAGAATAATGAGCTAAACAAACGAATCTTACAGTTTCGCTAACCTGACCCTTTTGCATAAGTGTAGTCTAGCTCTGTGATGGAGAGAATAGACAAACATTGATTACAAAATCATGTAATATCTTGTGGACACTAACTTCATATACGATCATCTCCTATTCACTTCTACAACACAACTCAGCAACCAAAATACTTGTAAGCTTTGGCCGAATACTAGCTTATAAGGCTTACCTTTCAAAGGATTTTGAAAAAGTCTCTATGTGATTGTTTCTGCATTAGCCCTCCTGCAACTTGAAAAACAAATTAGACACTTGACATACAATTATCGAAAATGCAGACATCTTTTTGATCTTTTCTGCTGCAATATGTCAACCAACAGGCTTACTTAGTCATGCATGTAAGCTCGTGATGACATTGAAGACGAACCTGAGCCAAAATAATGAAAGCCAAAATAATGTCTGCACTAAAGAGACAGATATGCAGAACAAGGTCACGTTTGTGGTAAATAGCTGAGATACTTCACCTTAAACCTTTGTATGTTCTTGGCTAGTGAATGAATAGTCTCCTTTTTGATCTTTGTAGCTTAAGGATCCTTTCTCTTAAATCAAATAAGTTAGCGAATCAGCAACAAACAGAGGACAAACATAGGACCTTTATCAGTAAGTCAGTAAACATAGAGCTAATAAAACACATAATATTTATAGACTGCAATTATTTTACAGTTTGGTTAACCTGACCGTTTTGCATTGAAATAGAGAATACGCAAACATTTAGAAAATTATAAGAAACGTGAGCAGGTATAACATACTTCACCTTTAGCCCTTACTCTTGGTCAGCGAATGGTCTCCGGAACTTTGATTTGTTTGCAGCTTCAAGTCATTTCTCTTGAAGTCAAAGAAGTTATCAGACTAAAGTCAGTACACAACAAAGAGTAAACCAAGATCGGATAAAATACAAACAAACGATACTATTAAAGCAGCACTAACATAGGAAAAGCATTCTCTAATGAAATTCCAGACAGAATTTTGATACCTGGTCGGAGAGACTACATGGACATCTTAAAATGAAAACTATAACTGAGACCCGTGAATACTTAAAACAATATGATAACGATGTTTTAAAAAGTCACCTTGATGCTAATTGATGAACAACGATTAACATAATTACCTTATCATTCCTGAGCCTATTGAAACGTATCTGAAACTTGTGCTCTTTTTTACGCAAACCTGCTTTAGACTGAATCAATGTTGAAAGCCAAAATAATGTCTACACTAAAAGAAAGATATGCAGAACAAGGTCACGTTTGTGGTAAAGAGCTCAGATACTTCACTTTAAACTTTTTGCTCATTGCAGCTTAAGGATCATTTCTCTTGAAACCAAATAAGTCAGCGAATCAACAACAAACAGAGGACAAACATCAACCTTTATCAGTAAGTCAGTAAACATAGAGTATATTATAGAGTAAAACGCAGAATATATTATAAAGTATAAACTAAACAAAGAAAGACTACAGATGCTTCAAAGTACGTGATAATGTGTTGTTCATGGAATGTGGAATTTTGATCATAATGTTTGTGTTAGAGTTTTGTTGTGTTTGAGCGTGTTTTTTTGATTTGTGTATGAATTAGTGTGTTTGTGTTGTGATTTTTCGTTTTTGTTTGAGCGTGTTTTGCGTTTCTTTTATCTTAGAGGTTTTTGGGATAATGCAGGCTCAAAACCTGCTAAACATATAAAAGATGCATGCAAAGACAGAGAGAAGAAGACCGGTATGTTCAGTTTAAAGAAAGAGAGAAATACTTCACCTTGTATGGTCTCCGTAACTTTGATTTGTTTTCAGCTTCAAGATCCTTTCTCTTGAAGACACAAAGCAGTCAAGTCAGTACACAACAGAGAGAGAGTGGATAAACAAGTTTTAGTATGATCAAGTCTTAATTTTTTTCATGTTTCTAAGCATATACAAGCTTCTAGACTCTTACCTTTCAACCAATTTCGAACAAATCATGGAACATCAGCACGTTTTATGTCCTCCTGCAAGTTACAAAAATTAAAAAAAAAAGCACACCAATCTTACTAACTTATGTGTATTCAGTACTCATCATGATCAAAACAGCTTTCAAAAGTGTAATAGCAGAAACGATTTATGAAAATTAAGCCAAGGATATGAATCAATACTGAATGCCAGAGAGAGACCATTGCTTACACTAAACATATACACACATATACCATTCAAAAAAACATACCAAGAACAGAGGAAAAGCAGAGAAATTGGTACAAAAAGATAGATGTCAGAGAGATAAAAGACAAGGAAAGAAGAATTGACAACAATGGACCAACACAATTATATAGTTACATCGGCTTTGGCTCATGATGATACATTACGACAAGATATCATCACATAGAGTTCTAAATCGCCAAGATTTTTTCTTAATCCAAAGAAAAAACAATTGACCAATTTAAAACAAATGCAACCAATTATCTTCGGAGAAAACCTAAAATCGCTAAAACCAGAGAAATTTCTAATTTCCTTGAAGACTTGCAATCAACAGGATGATCCATGACGAAGATCTTCATAAGGAATTGGGGTTCGTACCTTCTTCATTTCATGGGTAATCAAAAGGGGTTTCCGATATCGTCTGAAGAAATGGCCCCAGATTCTTCCACACGATCCTGTTTCACTGTAACCGGAGAAACCATGACGACGAATTATAATCTCCGTGAAAGTTTTTAAGGACTAAGGAATTGGGTTTCGTACCTTCTTCATTTCCTGGGTAATCAAAAGGAATTCGCGATTTCGTTTGAAGAAAAACGGCCCCAGATTCTTCCACACGATCATGTTTATGACGACGGACTGTTTTCCGAAACCGAAACCGGAAGCAATTAAGCAACGAACTCAGATTCACCACCGTGATTCGTCCTCATCGCCGTATTTTCAACCGGAGAATTTTCGCAGAAATGAGTCGGTGAATGCTTCTACTTATAGTTGTGACGCGGCTTACGTCGAAATGACTAAAATGCCCTAGTCTGTGCCGTTAGAAGGACGCCATTGGGTTTGATTTGATTTTGAATTGGAACGAGTTTTTTTTTATTCCGTTACAACTTACAAACTATAGAGAGATTCAAATTATAATCTTCTAAGGTTAATCACACGGGATGATCAGATTTTGGTTCAACTAGTAACAGGTTTGGTTTACTGTGATTATTTAAGCGGGTGCCGGGTTTGCCGATTCGGTCCCGGTTTTAAAACACTGGATTTTTCTTGTAAATCTATCCGTTAAATGATGCTGCCTTTGATCTCTCCAATGGACCAATCATCGATGAGGTTAGTTCCCTGCTAATTAACCACTTACATTGACCACCAAGTCAATACTATAAATTAACCTCAAATTATGCAAACTTGTTCATAGTTTCACGAGATACTTATCTTAGTATTGAGTTCATGTGAGTATCAATAACAAAAACAAAGTGGCATAATTTCCACAAATGCAAAGTAAAAATGAAAATGTAAAAGCCGAAAATAAAAGTATTAACTTTTGCAACAAAATGTAAGATTTCCCAAGTAACTTTTGAGAAACTAGGTATTGAGATAAAGACTAAATTAGTTAGATAATGACTACATTAATATTTGTTTTTTTTTGGTGAGTATGACTACATTAATATAGATAAACATGACTTTAGCTTATTCTAGTTCTATTATGAATATCTCTCTATCTAGATAAGGATCTCTCTCTTGTATAAATACTTCTCTTCTACAATGTTAATACGAAGATTTCCATTCATTAGTTATTTGATTAGTGACAATTGACAATTACGTACGACAAAGAAGTCCAAAACGTATATATATGTGCATGAATCATCCATCATTACAACAATGGCTCTTTCTCTTCGAATCATCATTACAAGTTTTCTCTTCATTACCGCCACTGCCTCATCACCTCCCGGCGGCTTCACCGTCGGATTATTCCACCGTCGCTCTAACTCCTCTTCTTCTCCACTATCTAGGACCAGTGATGATGATGGATCATCTCCGTACGCCGATACCGTCTTTGCTACCAGCGCGTATCTAATGAAGCTACAAATCGGTACACCTCCTGTTGAGATAGAAGCCATCTTAGACACAGGAAGCGACCTCATATGGACACAATGCTTACCCTGTGTTAACTGTGACGACCACCAACAAGCTCCCACCGTCTTCGACCCTTCGAAATCCTCAAGCTACAAAGCCAAAATATGCGACGACGGCCCTTGTCCGTACACGATTACCTACGCAGACCAAACCTATTCCGTGGGAACGTTAGCGACCGAGACGGTCACGGTAAAGTCCACTTCAGGCCAACCTTTTGTGATGCCTGAAACCTCCATTGGTTGTGGCCACAACAACACAGCGCAAGGGCTTATATCCAACAGTTCAGGCATTGTGGGTCTAGGTTTGGGATCTTCATCACTCATCTCTCAGATGGGAGAAATATTCTTAGGTCTTTTCTCTTACTGCTTATCCGGTCAGGGAACTAGTAAGATCAACTTTGGAGGGAATGCTATTGTGTCAGGAGATGGGACAGTAGCAGCCGACATGTTTCGAAAGCCGGACAATCCTGGTTTCTATTACCTAAACCTAGACGCGGTCAGCGTCGGAGATAACCGCGTGGAGACGTTGGGGACACCGTTTCACGCCTCAGATGGGAACATAATCATAGACTCTGGAACCACTTTAACCTACTTTCCCGAGAGCTACTGCAAAAAAGTGAAGCAGGCAGTGGAAAACGTTATGCCAGAGGATCGAGTAGATTTCATGGGGGACATGCTTTGCTACCACTCGGACAATATAGAGATGTATCCGTCGATCACACTGCATTTCTCTGGCGGTGCGGATCTTGTCTTGGAGAAGTACAATACGTATATGAGTCAGGGAGGAGTGTATTGTCTAGCGATTATGTGTGCTGATCCGATACAAGACCCTATATTTGGTAACAGAGCACAGAATAATCTTTTGGTGGGTTATGATCCTTCTTCACTGCTCATTTCTTTCAAGGCCACCGATTGTTCATCACTGTGGAGTTGAAATAGATAACAAACCTAGAGGAGGAAAGTCTTTTTCTACACGTTATCGTTTTTAGCTTCATTTTTATCTATTAGTCTTTTTTATGAAGGCTTAGAATATGGTTTTGTTTATTTTTATTTTACTTAAAGCACTAGGTATTGAACTTCCTGTTATATATATCAAATAAAAGGTTATGAACTTAAGTTAAACCCACCCAAAGATAAAAATAAGTTACAAACTTAAGTTGCCATGTCGTCACTATCAGAGAAGGTAATCTTATTACCGGAGAAGATTGTCTCCTCTTCCTTCAGAGTCGGTATGGTTTTTGAATCAGGTTTGGTCTTTAAATCAAGTGTTTCTCGTCGAAGGTTGTCTTCGTACCAAAGCTTCTCTGCAAGCTTGTACAAGTTGTACTTGGGTCGGAAAGGGTATGATCGAGCTATCTCAGCCATGTGAACTGAAATACTAGCACCGTTCTTCTTTTGCACCGCCTTTTTGGCTTGGTTAGCAGAAGCAAACTCAACAAAGACACAGCCCACAAGATAACCCAACTCATCAGCAACAAGCCTTACACGAACAACTTCTCCAACACATCTGAACAAAGAGATTCTTTCTTCAGAAAGCGACTGGCAACAAAGACCGTCTTTTCTCTTACCGCAACTTCCTCGGGAGTTTCTTCTACCGGAAGGCTTTCTCCTCCAAGGTAGTCTTGGTACCAAACGTAGTGATCTATGCAATGCTTGGTTCGTAGAGGGTATGGAGCTGTTCCAGCAACAGTTAGAAAAATCTCGCGACGGTGCAAGCATCCACCGTTCTTCTCTTCCAGCGCCTTCTTTGCTTCGTTTGAAGAAGCAAACTCAACAAGCCACATCCCACAGGCCTGGTCTGGTGGCCTACAACAAGTCGAACGTGAACAACTTGTCCAACATCTTTGAAAAAGTCAATGATATCTGATATTTGAGTTTTGGAAGAGAGATTGTTAACAAAGAGCGTCTTCTTTTCTCTTACGCCACCTTCCTCAACAGTTTTATCAAGTCCTTTCATCAACACAATCTTGTGATCGTGCAAATATGCACCATTCTTATATCTCAGCGCCCTCTTTGCACTTTTAGCACAAGGAAACTGAACAAAGCCATGGCCCAGATGCTTACCCTCGCGGCTCACAATAAGTCGAACACTAACAACTTCTCCAAAAAAGTTGATGATATCAATTATTTTACTTGTTTGGGGAGAGAGATTGGCAACAAAGAGCGTGTTTTCTGGTATGGCCACATCCTCAACACAATCCGGAGGTGTCTCATCGTCTTCTTCGAACCAAGCCTTGTGATCTATGCAAAGCTTTGGTGGAATGTATTTAGCTCCCGTGTTAGCCACGGCAACAGAAATCTGGCGACCGTGCAAATATTCACGGTCTTTCTCTTCCAACGCCTTCTTTGCTTCGTTGGCAGAAGTAAACTCAACAAAGCCACAGCCCCTCTGCTTGAGCTTGCGGGTTACGATAAACCGAACACGAACAACTTGTCCAACATCTTTGAAGAAGTCGATCATGTCTGGTATTTGAGTTTCGTAAGAAGAGAGATTGTCAACAAAGACCGTCATTTCTCTCACGCCAGATCTGTCAACAAAATCGGGAGCTTCATCAGACTCTGTCTCCGACAACTCGACCATTCCTCTGAACTGCTCTTTCCTTGTCTCCTTCTCCTCGGATACTTCCTTATGTTTCTTCAGAATCAGCTCGGTCTCCAAGTTATCTTCCGGCTTTCGCTTACCCAATAAATTAGCTTTGGAACTGGCCATGGAGAAGAATGGAAACACCGGCGGTTTATTTTCCGGGAAGAGCTGAAAGCAGTAACAAGTTATGACTAAGAGAGACCCTAGAGGAAGTAAAAGGGTTAAGGAAAGCTCTATGAAAAAAGTAAAAGAAACAAAAATCCAATTATCATAATTTAGGCAATGTTCCCAAAAATTGAGGCATAATTTACAAATTTTTAGAAAAGAGATCCATGCAAATCAACCTCTACATATAACTATTCATTATTTCTCGAAATCCTTGTAGCTCAAGATGTATTTTCCATCGACCTCAGTTCTCGTTACTCGATTTCTCTCTTCTCGTATGCTTCTTCTTCGTTCCGGTGCTGCCCGGAACAGTTTATTTCCAACCGGAGTTACCCGTCTTTCGACACTTCATGCTTCTTGGAGACGTCATTGCTCTCACTCTGTGTGCCTTGACTCGCAAGAAAACACGCCTCGTTCTGCTATTGAAACGGCTCTTGACTCGGTGGTGAAGATCTTCACCGTCTCTAGCACGCCAAACGTTTCTCAACCTTGGCAGAGGGATGAAGAAGAAGAATCCACTGGCTCTGGTATACATCCAAAAATAATATATTATCTCTCCTCTGTGTTTAAATTATACTTCTTATTACAAAAAGTATAGCCATACGCCCATACCTCAAAAATTGTTTGTTAGAAGGATGTTGACTTATATGACTTCCATACAAGGATGTTTGACTTATATGAATATCTTATGCTGTGGAATCTGATTAGGGTTTGCAATCTCCAAGAAGAATATTCTTACCAACGCTCATGTTGTGGAAAAATACTCGTACGTGGAAGTGAGAAAGCATGGTTCATCGATCAGGTACAAGGCAAAAGTTGAAGCGATTGGGCATGAGTGTGATCTGGCCACATTAGTTGTTGAGAACAAAGAGTTTTGGGAGGATATGGATCCGTTGGAGCTCGGAGACGACGTACCCTTCGTCAACGAAGAAGTCTCCGTTCTTGGTTATCCTAGGGGTACGTACGTACGCCTTGAACTATATTGTAATTTTGCTTTAAAATTTTGTATGAGAGTATCAATGAGTTATATGTTTTGCGTTGAATGCAGGTGGTGACACCATCTCCGTTACAAAGGGTATTGTATCGAGGGTTGAGTCTAGAAATTATACACACAGCTCCACCAAGCTATTGACTATACAAATAGATGCAGCTATTAACAAGGGAAATAGTGGTGGTCCGGTACTTATAGGAAACAAAGTTTCTGGTGTAGCATTTCAAGGTCTTTCATGGTCTGAAAATATAGGGTGAGAGTTTAAACTATAATAAATCTTGAATACTTTTTTCTTTCTTATATTTTCCTCGATTCGATCCAAACTAAAACAGGTTGAGAAAATTAAGCTTGTATTCTACGTAATAATCTGAGTATAGAAAAAACGTTGAACTAACATTATATATTATTCGCGTGCAGCTACATAATCCCAATTCCAATAGTGAGACATTTCTTAACTTGTTTTGAAGAAAGAGGTGAATTCATTGGATTTGGTGCGCTGGATATATCGTGCCAACCTATGGGGGCTGCTAAACTACGTAAACTCTTCAAAATGAAGGATAAAATGACAGGAATCTTAATAAATAAAATAAACCCCGTGTCAGATGCTCATAAGACTCTGAAAAAAGACGATGTCATTCTTGCTTTTGATGGTGTTCCTATAGGAAACGATGCCATGGGTACGTACGTACTAGTGTATATGTAGTTTTATATAATTTTTAAGCTTAAATAACAATTGGTGAACCTTTGTTGATGAATGTATACTTTGCTTTCGTGCAGTTCCATTTCGGAAAAAGGAACGGATATCTTATAAGCATTTGGTTTCTATGAAGAAACCAGGCGAAACAGCTTTAGTTCAAGTCTTGAGAGATGGGAAAAAGCATGAGTTCAGTATCAGTTTAAACCCCGTAAGTAATATTTTCTGTGACTTCTTTGTCAAGTAACCATTGAATTAATTCTTGCTTTCTTCATTAACATTTCAACAATACGCATGCAGGTGCAACCGCTGGTTCCGATGCGCCAACTTGATGATCCAAGTTATTACATACTTGCGGGTTTTGTCTTTGTGCCTCTCTCTCAGACATACATTGACACTACTTATGACATATGTGAATGTGAAATTGAGAAAAGGAATTTTCCTAAAGAAACTGGTGAACAAATTGTCATAATTTCTCAGGTTTGTGCTTTATATTCCTTAGTAGAGTGTCTTCTTAGTTATTTTGGCATCAAGGGTTAATTAAATATTTTGTTTTGCTTCTCTGTGTGTGTGTGTGTACAGGTGTTACTGAATGACATCAACAGAACATACTCTCATTTCAAAAACATGCAGGTAAGTCCTCCCTTGCTTATTCTCAAGTAGTAGAGGTTGTACCAAGTTTATCTACGTCTTGAGGAAACATAATAACGTCAATTTTGAAACAGGTGAAGAAAGTGAATGGGGTTGACGTGGTGAATTTGAAACACCTACGTGACCTCGTGGAGAAATGTTCCACCCAAATTTTGAGGTTGGACTTAGAAGATGAACGAGTTATTGCCTTGGACTTTAAAGCTGCCAAAAAAGCCACTTCGTCGATCTTGGTACGTCGTGGAATACGGTCTGCAATGTCAAAGGACCTTCAGAGTTCAGATCCATTAGTTACTTAAATATCGCCAATGATGTTGAGTTTTAGTTGTTTTGAGTCTTTTTTTTTTTCTACAAAATATAAAATAAGTTATTATCCATTTCAATCCAATACTTGTATGCTTCCCCGTCCACTATTTTTGGTATCTATGGAATTGAGCGTGGTCCAAAAAAGTAACAAGAAATCAAATTTAAGCTTTCAAACAAAGAATATAATGTGTCCATGCTCCACAGAAAAATGCAGTGTATATTAAGGTTTGTTGTATGAATTCACAATTTCACACTCGGAAACAAAACAGAGTGAAATCGAGCATGCATGGTGGTGTTGCAGAGACTCTCGTGTCGATCATTGAAACACCCAATCCAATTAATAACTATACTTTGCATGTTATCCCCCAAGTGTGCATAGACCACCTCAAGCTTATTACACGTAAACGCCATGTAACACTCCTTGCTCTTCCATAAATAGACCCATCACTTTCACTTTCACTTCACAACTACCACTCGCCACAAAAAAACCTCAACAAACAATGGCGGCTAAGCTCATCCTCCTTTTCGCTTCCCTTGCCCTCTTCGTCCTCTTAGCCAACGCTTCCACCTACCGCACGGTCGTGGAGTTCGAGGAAGAAGATGGAGTCATCAGCAGAAGCAACTCACTTAAGTGCCAGCTTCAGTATTATGAGCAGGAGGAACTAAAAGGTTGCCAGCTATGGATCAGTAAACGAGCTCAGCAAGGAAGAATCGGATACGAAGCTGATGACTTCGAGCTCACTCTTCACGAGAACGACGAGAGCCGAAGGCCGCAGGAACACCACCCAGCTCTCAAAATGTGCTGTGACGAGCTACGGAACTTGGACAAGATGTGTGTGTGTCACACTCTGAAAGCTGCGGCTCTACAGGTTAAAGAAGAGGGCATGCATCAGCCACGACAGGTGAAACACATGTTTAGCACTGCTAGGAACTTGCCTGACGTCTGCGACGTCCCTGAAGTTGAGTCCTGCAAGTTCGATGCTACTCCTTGGTAAAAAAAGATCATCAAGGAGGACAAGTAAGCGTCTGGTGGTTTTTGTGTTTGCGTTTGCGTTTGCGTCGAATGTGAGTTAAAGAGTCTTAGTCCTTAATAAAAGAGAAGAGTGTTCTATGGTGCTCAAAAATCTTTAGCATCACACACACTCTCTTGACTCTCATTTTTGTGTTGTAAGATATTAGCATCAGATCAAACAAGAAGCCAATGCAATTAGAACAAGTTCGACGATTGATATGGGACTTGAGCAGAGAAGCAAATGCACTAATACAAGATGCTGTAAGTAAAATTGATAGACTTCAAGCTCAACAAAGATAATCATGAAGTTAGAGAGAAGCCAGACCAACACTAAGCAGTCATCAAAACAGAAACACCATTGAAGAGAAAGCTACACAGAATGAACAAGAATCCTCTATTTCAGAAACAACTACAGGGGAATTGAGATATCAACGATCTATAGAACACAGATGATTAGGTTATTCAGTTCACAAAATTTCGACAATTGACGGGTAGTGAAACGAAGCATACATGTACATCAATCAAAGTGCTACTCTTATGAAATGGATCGCTAAACGAGCTCAAATCGAAATTGTATACCTAAATACTTCTCGCATTCAGTCCTTGATTCCAGTTTTTCCCAGTGATTTCCCTGAAAACCAAACAATCACTAGAAAGGGAAGAGAGAAAACCAATTTTCACTTTGTAATAACTTACCACGCGTTTCGATTTCGGGGAAGATTTCATATTCAGATCAAGGATCAGCCGAAAATTTCATCTTTTGAAGTCTGAACAGGAATAACATTTCCTCACTCAGCTCGAGTTTCTCTGCCGGAAACTTTTCTCCGGGAACAATGTGAAGGAAGGAGAAAGGTACTTAGTGGGCCTAATATGGGCCTAAACTTTTACTCCAATATTCACCTGAAAGCGCGTCGTTTTGTGATCGCGTCAATTTCTGAGTTAGTGACCGGTTTAACTAAACCAGTCAAATCTAAAATGAATCGAGTTGAACTAAATTAGCTTATTTTATCAACCAATATACTTGCGCAAATCTAAGACTATCGCACGTCACAGAACAAAAAATAAGACTCGCGCACGTCGTGCTAATTTCGGTGCTTTTGATTGGTTAGAGTTTAAGGTTTAGGAATATTTCAAATTTTCGAGTAAAGCTAATTCGGTTCAAACTCGGTTCGACATAATCAATTAAGTAATTTAGAAGAACTTAGTGAGGGAGATGGTTCAAAAGAAAATCAATAACCTATCGAGTTTCAATAAACATTTAGGTTCGTTTGGTTTAAGTATTGGTATAGCCAACAAAACCGAACATTTCACAATTTTGTTTATTTTTATTTTAAAAAATAGGGAAAGAGACGTGGAAGGTGAGTCTCTTCTTCTCTGTAGTAAATACAAAGACGATACGTAAAAGAGAGATCTTAATCCTTTTTGGTTCCCATTTATACATATAAAAAAAAAAATCATTTACGAAGTTTGAAACAGCTTTCGTCTATTAGGTCTTCGCTCTCTCTTATCCTAAAAATCTTTCCCCTTTCTTGCTCCTAAACGTTTCCATAGTCGTAATCAGATTCCTGCTTCGGGACACGCTATATTCTTTCTTTTCTGGGTTTCAATCGCGTAATCCAATTTCAAATTCTTTCCCAATTTAACCTCCTGATTCCAGCAACAACAAGACACACAATTTGTTGCTTCATTTCCTTCGTTCTTTTTAGGTATATAAATTCATCTTCTTTAGCGATTCAGCTTAAGTATTTGCAGTTTGATCGCTAATTCTTTCTTCTGGGTTTTGTAAATATTCAATTTTTTTTCTTTGATCAAAGCTTTGATTGTGTTCTCGGTGTTCTCTTGCTTTGGGACAACTTGAACAAGAAGCAAATTTCCGAGCTTGCGTGTGTTTTGATTCTCTTCTTAGATTCCAATTTCGTTTATAAAAATCAAAACTTTCAGCGAATTTGTTCAATTTCGGTACTTTTCTTGGGGATTTTGAAAATCGGAATTATCCGCTCCCTCTTTCTCGGAGATTCCATCGTGAAGTCTTTTTCTTGGGAAACCAAAAATCTCAGGCGTGTTTATAGAGAACAATCTGTTTTGCTTGGAGGCTAACGATAGTGAAAAGAGTCACTATCATGAGGAAAGACGGCGACGGTTCTCCGAAGCCGACGACTTCCGACGGAGTTGTTTCGCGATCAGCTCGGAGCTCGTTCCGTGCTCTCTCTAACTGCATTAAGGTCATTTCCTCTGGTGCTTCCACGGTCGCTCGCACCGCCGTATCCGCCGCTTCTTCCGTCGCTACCCGAGACATCGACTCTCTTCACGATCAGGTACGAAATTGTTCCAATTCGGAACAAAATTGTATGTGCTCGATGAAAAGATCACAAATTTCGAAAATTTATCTGCGTTATTGATTAAAGTTAAGAGCTTTGTTATAATGTGTGAAGATTCTTGCCGGTTCTTGGGGAAAAAACTTGATTATGTTTCTCTTTAGGTGACATTGAATCTTTTGGTTAATACCGTAAAAGATTGATCTTTAGAAGTTTTGGATGTTTTTGATGGCAAAAGGTACTATGGGCGGGGTTTGATAAGCTAGAGAAAGACGATGGCGATACTCGAAAAGTGCTTCTACTAGCATTCAAGTCTGGATTTCAAGTTTGGGATGTGGAGGACACAGAGAACGTCCATGTTATAGTCTCTGCACATGAAGGACAAGCGTCTTTCATGCAAATGCTGCCGAATCCGATAAGCTCGGGAGTGTTAGGTGACCAGTTCTCTGAGAGCCGTCCGCTTCTGGCTGTGTGTGGTGACAGTTCTTGGGAAGAGAATCCGAATAGGCAGCCACAGAGCACTGCTTCTGATAATAATCCCGGAAGTGAAACAGTACTAGTTCCTACGAATGTGCATGTTTACTCGCTAAAGTCTCAGTCTTATGTGCGTGAGATCAAATTCCGGTCTATCGTCTATACGGTTAGGAGCAGCTCTCGGATTGTTGCTGTGCTACAACCAGCTCAGGTTAGAAATCTTGCCATATGCTGTGTCAAAGTTTTGTTTTTGTGACTGAAACTTAACAATGTGTGTATTTGCAGATACATTGCTTTGACGCTACAACGTTGGAAAAAGAGTACATGATTGTCACTAACCCCATCGCTTGGGGCTCTTTGGGTGTTGGAGTTGGTCCTCTTGCAGTTGGTCCAAGATGGATTGCTTACAGTGGAAGCCGTATTGCTAAATCAAGCTCTGCTGTTTTCACTCCGGAGCTTATCTCACCGTCAGCATCACCCTCTGTTGCACAGTTTGCAATGGATTCAAGCAGGCAGCTCGCTTCGGGGATCGTGACTCTTGGAGACAGAGGGTACAATGCTTTGACTAAGTACTGCTCGGAGGTTCTGCCTAATCCGTATGTTCCTGGATTGAAAGTCATTGGAGCTGGTAATGAGAATGTGCCAAACGCTGATAGCATAGGAATGGTATAAACTCCAAAAAACCTTCCTCAAGTTTTGTTGAAAAACGTTTTCCTGTGATGTGTGGTTTTAAATGGTTATGTGGTTTGTGTGGTGCAGGTTATAATCAATGATGTGATAAGCAAAAGCCTGGTAACACAGTTTAAGGCACACAAGAGTCCGATTACAGCTTTGTGCTTTGATCCAAGCGGCATGGTTTTGGTGACTGCTTCGATTCAAGGATCAAACATCAACGTCTTTAGAATAGTGCCAAAACACTATACGAGTAGTGGTGACGCTGCTAGCACAAGGTCCTTTGTGCATATGTTCAGGCTTCAGCGCGGTTTTACTAATGCGGTGATACAGGACATCAGTTTCAGCAACGATAGCAGTTTGGTAGTGGTGAGCTCTTCAAGAGGGACGAGTCATCTGTTTGAGATGAATCCTGAGGGAGAAGGGAATGCTCAGACTCCGACTCCTGTGACGGCGATTAGTAGGATAAGAAGCGGAAACAGCAGCGGATGGATTGGAACAGTGAGCGGTGCTGCAGCTGCAGCGGCTGGAATGGTTGGAGGCTCTCTTCCTGGTGCAATCACATCAACTTTCTGTTACATTGATGAACAGAGTAACAACAACAAGCAGTATGGTTTGACAACAATCGCCACTACTGATAACAACTCTAAGAGGAATCTTTTGGTGTTTGCTCCTTCTGGATGTATGACACAGTATGCGTTAAAGGCGAATCCGGCTGGTGCTGGGGCTGGTCATGAGACTGCAGCTATGACGGTGTTTGATTTTGAGACGGGTTTGGAGACTGAAGGGAAAGTAAAGGTTGAGCCAATACGGAGGTGGTCCATTATCCAAAACCAGACTAGGAGAGAGATGCAAGATCAACCGAGTGACATATATGGAGGTGGAGCATCTCCGGATTCTAAAAGCAAAGTGTTTCCGGAGGTGGTTAGGAAACAGACTGTTGAGGAAGCTTGGAGAGTGACTACTAAGAAAGGAAAGGCTCGTGGGGAGGATAACCGTAAACTGTATGTTTCTGAAGCGGAAGTGCAAATGTATCAGCCGTCTCAGCCACCGTTATGGGCAAGGCAAAACGTAAACTCTCCTCTCTCTTCTTTTGTTTTGATCTGAAAACGTAATGTGTTGTTGTGGAGATCTCTCTCTTATGCTTGGTAGTTTGTACAAAACAATTTAGGTTTCAAGAACTGGTGTTGAATCGGATGATGCGAATAATGGTGGACGAGGAGAGATGGAGCTTGAAGGAATCCAAACTAAAACGATTGAAGTAAGAACAAGAAATTTGGTACCAGCCTATGGTTATCTCCGATCTCCTAATTCCCAACAAGTGACAAGATAGGGTAAGCTTTCTGGATCTGATTAGATTAGACTCCAAACACTTTGTTTTTTGTTTGTCTTTGTATCTCTGTCACAGTTTCTTGACGCTTAATATCATGCCACAGATCCTTTCCGAGTCCAAGTAGCAGTTACAAGGTGACCAAATGGCTCCTCTGGAGGGTCATGGAACAGAGACTGGGCATGGAGGTTGTACATAAGAAAGAAGAGAGCCAGGGATCAGGGGGTCGTGGAACAGAGACTGATCTCGGGGTTGTACATAAGAAAGAAGAAGAGTCCGAAAGCAAGCCTGTAAATAATGAAGAAGGAATGCAGAGGAGAAGGATGATGATAGTGAAGATGTGGATAAAGAGGATTCGGATTAGAAGAAGGTGATGTTGTTTTTGGTTTATTTTCACCACAAAACTCAAGCGTAACACAGCAGAAGAAGAATGGAAAATTGTATAGAAAAAAAGAAAAAGAAAAACGATTGACATATATCTTTTAGATGTAAATAGCATATACGTTTCTTTTGTTACGGATCATTATTGACCCTTTGATTCATGAAGTACATCTTTTAGGATGTAAACATAATAGAAAGTTTTAACACTTTTTACTGCAAATAAGTTTGAAATAGAAAAATGAGTTCTCTCTGTTGTTTACAAAATACAAAACACGAAAGACTCTAAAATGAGCAGATAATAGAAATAAACAAGAAAGAAAAAAGAGTCACAATTGATATTGGAGATGACATTTTTTTTTGGTAAAAATTGGAGATGACATTATTCCTGAAAAAAAAACTAATTTTAAATGTCTTCGTTCATATACTTAAAAAAAACAGAGCTCTAGTACATCATATCATAAAACTTAGACGACATGACAATTGAATCAAGCTATGATCATATGACATTTTCCTTGAACTTCCGTTACAACGGACACGGCAATACACACGGAAGAGCTTACACCAATCAGATTACTGCAAAAAATCTATGTCATATACAGCTTCGTATTTAGCTGAGGTACATGCATGACGCATGGAGTGTAATTATAAATAATGGATTTGCTATAAAAACTATTACTTGTACGTTCGTACTAATTGCGGTAAATAATCAACGCGTCAAAAATAAAATTAGACAATTCAGTTATTGATGTTGATCATCTATAAACTAATCTATTACTTAGCGAAAAGCTACAAGTTTGTTTTGTTTTAAGTTTTAACTAGTAGACTTTCGAAACTGACGTGGCTTTTGGTTGAACACTTCTACGACGACTTAGAGGATTGCTTGACCTGAGAGGCTAAGAGTAATATTTAAAGGAACCCTTAGAGATGGAATGTAACGAACTAATCACAGGAACAAAAACCACTTAAGCCATACGTGCAAATACAAATTTATCTTTCCAGCAAGATCAAAATTTCCTCAATCTCAATCCATTGGGAACCAAATATGGCTACATCAATCTTCCATGCCATCCTAAAAAATGACGAGGCCGCTTTCGATATCTTGGTCCAAGAACAGCCATCTGTGTTGGAGAAAAGAGACAAGAAGAATCATGGAGAATCGGTGTTGCACCTAGTCACGAGGGCAGGGCACAAGGAATTCGCCAAGAAGATAATCGCGATCTGCCCTTCCCTAGTATATTCCAAAGACGATAATGGTGACACTCCTCTCCATGTGGCTGCTACCAATGGACGCAAAATAATTTTGGTGCAGATGTTAGAGTTTGGACTGAAGTCAGTGACGCCTGGACCAGATAGTGACTCGGAGGATGAAATAGCAAAGGAACCCCCAAAGGATGGCCTTAAACTTGCAGAGGTGAAGAACAACAAGGGCTTGACCCCTATTCATTTTGCGGCAATCAGTGGTATTGTCAAAATCTTGAAAGTGTTTTGCCGGAAGACTCCCTCATCTTTCAACATACTCACAATACCAAAGAACCAAACAGTCTTCCATCTTGCTGTGATAAACCAAAATATCGAAGCCTTCGAGTTCATGGCAAAGAAAGTCGAACTAGTGAACCTCCTCCATCAGCTGGATAGCGATGGCAACACAGTTCTTCACACTGCCGCCTCTGTCGGCAATACTACTGTGAGTTTTTCTCCAATTATTCATTTAACTTTGTGTGTTTCTGTTGATCGTTTCATAGTTTAGATGTGAACTTTTAGTTTATTTTGAGTTTAAACTCAGGGTTAGAGATTGTGATTAGATAATTTTTGTTTCCAAACTCACAATCTTAATTTAAATAATTAGTTCTGTTTATTTAGTTTTACAGAAGAAAAATAAATTGATAAACAGGAGTTGGATTTATCTTATCCAAAAAATGACTTCCTCACTTACGGCTTTATGTTTAAATAATTAAAATTCTCATTTTATAATGTTTTTAACACAAATAAATATAAAATTTAATTTGTTTATTATGCCCTTGTAATTATTAATCAACTTTATGGGGAAATGTCTTCAACTGAGTATTAGAAATGATTTTGAGTGATTTGTATCCAAATGAAGAATATTATATTATTTCAAATATATATTTTAAAAGTAGTTTAAAATCCATTGTAATCAAAAACTTGTGATTTCAAAATATATTTTAAAATCTAGTGTTACTGAAAATATTTGTGGATTTTAATGTGATTTCTAGTGATTTTTAGCTGCTATTAACATCCTTATTATTTCTAAACTCAATGATATATATATATATATATATATATATATATATATATATATATATATATATATATATATATATGACAGAACTAGTATTACATGATGATGAAGTGATTCTGAACATGGCGTTGGTTCACAACCTCATGCTAATCCAAAAAAATAAAAAGTACTTATATTGAATTTATTTAAAATGGGCAAGCATAAATGTCAGACGGTCGATTCTAGATTTAGGGTGTATGCATTTTCGTGACCGAGAATCAGTTTTCGTATGCTGCGATCGTGGGACAATTAATATATTCCCAAGGACAAGATATATAGCTGCCTTAAGCTCATTTTTTATAATGAAGTTTGTTTATTTCATTAATGGATTCCTTTTGAACTTAATGATACAGCTAATGAAGTACATTATCAATAATACAAAAGTAGATGCCAAGGCCAAGAACGCGGATGGTTACACAGCGGCTCAACTTCTTAACAAAGATAATGCAAACTTCCCGAAACTATCTACCTTATTAACCTCTGGTAAAAAGACTCGCAAAGAGGAGGCACTGCAAACTGCGAGGAATACAATGATTGTTGTCGCCATCTTTATTGCAACGCTTGCTTACGCAGCCGGGATAAACCCTCCAGGTGGTGTCTATCAAGATGGAGACTCCAAAGGGACTGCGATCGCGGGGAAAACATTAGCATATAAGCTCTTCTCAGTAAGCAGTAGCATCGCCTTGTATACATCAATAGGTGTTGTCATTCTTCTCGTGAGTCTTATTTCTTTCGAGATGAAACCACTCAAGAAGTTGTTGGTTGTTACATATACGATGATGTCAGTCGCTATGGTTGCCATGTCAGCTTCCTTTGTCTCTGCGGGATGGGTCATTGTACCTCATTTTGATCGAACCACTTGGTTACTCTATACCACTATTGGTATTGCTGCCGTCATGGTAGGAGGTGCATATGTTTATCTATGTTCAAAGCTTGCCATAATCATCTTCAGGAAGATATATCCGGAAAGAACACCTGATGAGGAGGCTGCACCAAGAAATGCTATGGCCAGTACGCATGTCGTAGATATCTCTAATATTAACTAATGTATACAAATGTTGCTTTCCTAGTTGCTTTCAAGTTTGCTTTCTAATTTATGTTTGGTTTTTAAATAAGGTTTGTAATGCGTGATATGAAGGCCTGCGTGACCTATATAGCTTTCAAGTTTGATATATATATGAAAAGAGTCGTGAGAAGAGTTTTCTCCACAAAACCCTAGTGTTTGGTATGCAAATATTCAATCAACGAATTCTAAACAAACTAATCGTTTCAGGTGCTGAGACAGATCCAGAAATATAGTATTTTTGTAGCTTCCGAGGTCCACAACGAGATACATGTAGAGTTTTGAAGTTTCATGGAACCGATCAAGAACATCTTGAAACCGAACTCAATAGATCTGATGTATTAATATTTTTTCTTGTTGTAATATGTTCATCAGTCTTATATTCTTATATTGTTATGCTTTGTTCTCCGTTTTGCTTCAAACACTTTGCTTCGAACCTTTTTGCACCATGAAACATTATTTGGACCGTTTAAGTTTAAAGACATTTACAAAAGCCGGCCTAGGTATTCAAGAAGCTTAGACTTAAGCCAATATTAAGATTTAAAAAGAAAAGGAAATAGGATTCTATTATTATTCATGACTCTATTTTGTTTTTTTGAATTTTTTTCGTAAGCCGCTAACTCGACGACCACCTGAAGATTCATGCAAGATATAAATAATTTGGTTATAGTATTTCGACCTAGGCCCAAAAAGTTTCCATAACTAGCAAAATTGAAACGCCCAAAATGCAAATATTCCAAGGAAAAGGCAAAATTCTGACTTAAAAACTACCAAAAAGACTTCTTGTTTGGGTGGGATGAGATGGAATAACTTAAGAAACAATAAGGGTCGCTAATGAAATTAGAGAATAAATTAGACCTCAAAAAGTAAATTCTGAAGTTCAAGCTCCAATGTCTTTGTTGAAAGACTTTAATTAGAGGTAAAGCTATGTCTTGTAACCACCAAACAGCTCCTTTTCATCTACACTCTCGATATTTTTAACATCTGTGTGTTGCCTTGCCTTGACTCGTTTCTCTCTCTCTCCCCAACTTCCCTCCTTCAACATAAAGCCAAATTTTTATATCAAAGAAATCCCCTTACCTAACCGGCCTATACCGTAATGTACCAAATAGAACCCGGTTAATGGATGACCGAACAACAATATGATTATAAATATGAGATTGCGGTTTAGTAATCACAATAATCCTGAGGTTCTTGATTCGAATTCTGAGTAAACCGGAAAAAACAAAGGTTCTCATACAAATACAAACAAAACCATGACATTAAACCGGAACCGTAGTCTTTCTACGTCTAAGTTTCTAACAAACACACCTTTCTTTTTCAGCACATGAAAACATCAGATACGATCTGCCATTAATAACCTAAACACAAAGCAAGGTTAGGTAAATGAAATAGACCCTTTTGAATAATCATACAATACATAACAACGTAAGGACCCATTTTCCCTCTTCGGACATACCCATCTTCCTTTCAGACAAAACCACATTCAGATTCAGAAAAGAGCAAAACAGAGACATAACACACAGAAACAGAGAGATGCAGTTGCATATATCTCCGAGCTTGAGACATGTGACTGTGGTCACTGGGAAAGGATTAAGAGAGTTCATCAAAGTGAAGGTGGGTTCAAGAAGATTCACGTACCAAATGATGTTTTATTCTCTTCTCTTCTTCACTTTTCTTCTCCGGTTTGTCTTTGTTCTCTCCACCGTTGATACTATCGACGGTGATCCCTCTCCTTGCTCCTCTCTCGGTAAGTTGTTCTTGTCCGTCCCTTCATTTATTGTTTTTTCCCTTAATCCGGAAATTAATTAAATGAAATGAACTACTACTTATTTCATTTTTAAGAAAAACTCTATATTCTTTTTCTCTGAGAAATATTTTTTTTCATTCCCTCACATTTTCTTACAAAATTAATATGTATAAATGCGACTTAAATTTTATGGAAAACGACATTTATTTTTATTTTTTTTCATTTTGTGCGGTGGATACACGTCGAGTAAGAAATAGATAAAATTAGTTATAGGAAAAGGTAATTATCCTCAAGTTCATGTAAAAGAATAATCTAAACGAAGAACTTGAATAATTTATAGAGATTTATTACCCCCAAAAAGTGAATAATCTCCAAGAACTGGTCTTGTTTGTTTCAGTTTTAGTTTGTAGTGTAATGCTCTGGTTGACTTTAATAAAATATCTATAAACTTTTCACGACAGCTAAAAGAGACACTTAGTTAATCTCATAATTTAAACATGAGACAAATTTTGTGTTTTCTTCTTTTCAATTAACAGCTTGCTTGGGGAAAAGACTGAAGCCAAAGCTATTAGGAAGAAGAGTGGAGTCTGGTGTAAGTTCTCTTAACTTCAGTTTCAGTCTCTTGAACACATTTTACAGTTACTGATGTGGTTAAAAAGGTTTAATTCTCTTTTTGGTTATATTCATCTAGAATGTTCCAGAAGCTATGTACCAAGTTTTGGAACAGCCTTTAAGCGAACAAGAACTCAAAGGAAGATCAGACATACCTCAAACACTTAAAGATTTCATGTCAGAAGTCAAAAGAAGCAAATCAGACGCAAGAGAATTCGCTCAAAAGCTAAAAGAAATGGTGACACTGATGGAACAGAGAACAAGAACCGCTAAGATCCAAGAGTATCTATACCGACACGTCGCATCAAGCAGCATACCGAAACAACTTCACTGCCTAGCTCTTAAACTAGCCAACGAACATTCCATAAACGCAGCCGCACGTCTCCAGCTACCAGAAGCAGAGCTAGTCCCAACTTTAGTCGACAACAACTATTTTCACTATGTCTTGGCTTCAGACAATATTCTTGCAGCTTCCGTAGTGGCCAAGTCATTGGTTCAAAACTCTTTAAGACCTCATAAGGTCGTTCTTCACATCATAACGGATAGAAAAACTTATTTCCCAATGCAAGCTTGGTTCTCGTTGCATCCTCTGTCTCCAGCGATAATTGAGGTCAAGGCTTTGCATCATTTCGACTGGTTATCGAAAGGGAAAGTTCCGGTTTTGGAAGCTATGGAGAAAGATCAGAGAGTGAGGTCACAATTCAGAGGGGGGTCATCGGCTATTGTGGCTAACAACAACGAGAATCCGGTTGTTGTTGCGGCTAAGTTACAAGCTCTTAGCCCTAAATACAACTCTTTGATGAATCACATCCGTATTCATCTACCAGAGGTATATTTAAATCCATGACCATGACAGGTTAAAGAATATTCAGACCATTAAGCTAAAGCTGTCTTTGCTTTTTTCTTTCACGCAGTTGTTTCCGAGCCTAAACAAGGTTGTGTTTCTAGACGATGACATTGTGATACAAACTGATCTTTCACCTCTATGGGACATTGACATGGATGGGAAAGTGAATGGAGCAGTGGAGACATGTAGAGGAGAAGACAAGTTTGTCATGTCAAAGAAGTTCAAGAGTTACCTCAACTTCTCAAACCCAATCATTGCCAAAAACTTCAACCCAGAGGAATGTGCTTGGGCTTACGGGATGAATGTTTTCGACTTAGCAGCTTGGAGGAGGACTAACATAAGCTCCACTTACTATCATTGGCTTGACGAGGTAAATTCAAAATCACTAACTAATCAAGAATCACTATCAAGAAGTAATCACAACTTAACTCATGACCATTATTTTTCATGTTTTTGTGTTGCAGAACTTAAAATCAGACCTGAGTTTGTGGCAGCTAGGAACTTTGCCTCCTGGTTTGATAGCTTTCCACGGTCATGTCCAGACCATAGATCCGTTCTGGCATATGCTTGGTCTCGGATACCAAGAGACAACGAGCTTCTCTGATGCTGAAAGCGCAGCTGTTGTTCATTTCAATGGGAGAGCTAAGCCTTGGCTTGATATAGCATTTCCTCATCTACGTCCTCTCTGGGCTAAGTATCTTGATTCCTCTGACAGGTTCATCACGAGCTGTCACATTAGAGCGTCATGATAACAACCACAAATCAAAAACTCAATTCACACATTGGCTACAACACAGAGAAGAGATTCACAGTTCAAAACATAGGCGCAAACTTTTCTCTCCCGATCATGTTTTGCTGTCTCTTTGAGTCTTCAGTCTCTCCTGTTTCTAAATTTTTTTGTACTTTCAAACTCTTGTGGCGAGGAAGTAAAAACCCATTTTTATGTATTAATGTAAGAAGACATAATGTGAGAGACGATCTGCCAAACTCTACTTAAAAATTTACATGTGAATAGATAACATTGCGCCAAGCAATTGGAGTTTTACAATGTCGTATCATTTGATCAACAGATAACAGTGACACTGATAAAAACGAAAGCAAATAAAAAAGACTAAGAAAGCCGAGAGAGAGAAAAGAGGAGAGCAAAACAAATGTGGAGACTTTTTTCTTTTCAGCGGAAGCGAGAAGCAAACCAGTTGATGAGTTTCCTTTGTCTTGAGGTTTTGTCCCAGTTTAAGCAACTGGTGGACGAAGGACATGATCCTGAGAAGTGTCGACTGAAGCAGGAGGCATGAACTGCCACATGGCAACTCCGGGGTAACTGATGATCGGCACCATCTTGTTTCCGGGAGCTTGGCCTTGCGCAGAAGCAAAAGCAGTTGGCATCATAGGTGGAGCTGGGAAGAAGCTTGGCTGAGGAGTGTTCATGGTCTTCAGCTGCTGCTCCAGCTTCTCTTTCTCTGTCTTCAGCCTCTGTTTCTCATCACGCAGCTCGTTTTTCTCAGTCTGATTGAGATCATAAGCAAACTCGTAAGCGTTCAATGATTTTATCTGGAGAAAGAATGACTACAAACCGAAGAAAAGTTCACCTTTAACTCTTTGATTTTGTCCTGGAGACTTGAATTGGAGTCCTTCAACTTCTGGGCCTCGCCTCGTAGCTGTGTCACCATGCGAACAGCATCGACCAATATAGCAGCCTTATCCGTCTTGGGAGGATTTCCAGGCTCCAAAATTGCACCCAATTCCATAAACCTGTTTATCATTCAAAGAGAAATAAGTTGCAGTTCCTACAAGAACGAAGACAAGAATGAAACAAAAAATTCAAAAAAAGATTACTTGTCATTCAGCCTGTCACGTCGCTGCTTCTCTCTGCATGCTTTCGAGCTAGTGGCAGATGACGACTCACATCTCCCCCTGAGACATGCAATGACCAGGATCACTTTTTTTTATACTTCATCAAGCCAAAACCATGTGAAGAGAGCCAATACAAGCCTTACCTCTTTTTGGAGCCAGGTTCCTTGCTGGCTTCTGAGTTTCCAGCTGAGCCATCGACTCCCGCGCTAAACCAACAAGAAATACATATATTACTTCAATGCAAACAATCAAAGGGAGCTACCAGAAATCATTCTAAAAACACTTATCTATATTCAACCATGCAACAACTCAAAACAGCTCACTTCCAAGAAAGAAGGTTTATTCAGAATATTAGCATGCCAAAGGTCAAACAACTCAAATAGAGAAGGTCCTATCCACAAAAAGGAATCTAATTCCCCACCTAACAAAGAGATAGAGAGCAATCGATTCCGGAATCTAGCAACATGTCAGAAGTACCACTAAAAACATGTCAGGCACATACACAGTTGACTTTGCATAAACAAACCAAAGACCTCTCCTGAAGACACAGATCCTGACTTTATTATCATTCCACCTACTATAATGATATCTAACCAACTAAAAAGGACCCAATTTTAAGCATGAATACTTGATAAAAGAAGTAACAATAAGGTCTCAGTTTCTTCTCTATAACCTACTAAAACAATCAAATTACAAAGTCCGTTACTTTACTCTTGAATTGGTGAAACCTTTGGGTCAATTTTCAAAGTTAAATCTGTAACGCCACACACTCGCATGTCAGTGCCAACAAAAGTTGAATTTTCAAGCAATCACACAAAGATGACTACACTGATTTCTCACAAACCAATCTGAAGAGCTTAAAACAACAGATCGGAACCCTAATTGAAGCACTTAGAGGGAAGAGTAAAGAGCTCGCTTGTTGAACCTGGAGTTTGAAGAAACGCCAATAGGTTGCTGAACAGGCCAAGAGAAGCCTGGACCTTGGATGGTGAAGCTTCCGTAGTCAGCATCGATCAGGTCGCAAATCCAATTAGCGTTTTCGGGCGACACCATCTCCTGAAACCCCACCGGTGAAAATGAAGAAGAAAATTAAACTAGACGGCGAGTTGATTTCACTCCCGGGGTAATTGAATCTTCCCGGCGGCGATCAGCGAGATCCTGTTTGGGGGAAGAGGGAAATTTTAGCCAAATCGATTTCTGCCGTTAAATTTTTTTCTTGTCGAAGGAGCTTAGAAGAAGAAGAGAAACTGTTGGAGGAGACGAATTGGGAATCTTGGAATCCAGAGATTAGAGTTGTTTTCACGCGTAAAAGACTTCATTTGTTCTGGGCTTTCAAGGCCCAAACACGACACCAGTGGTCTTTATTTTGTTTTTTTTTTAATTCGTTACTTGTGTTTTTATATTGTTTTTTATGTGTTCGTTACATCAGCATATATTTAATAATTTTTTCTGTGCTCAAGCTTGCATGTATTTCGGTGAAAAATGCCATGATATAAATAAATAAGCTTAACACCACAATACTTTTCTTTTTCGTATAAATATGCAGTAGAAAATACAATCAATGTTTAACAAAACCTCAATTTTTATTGTTTTTTCTTTTTTTGAGAGCAACTTTATAACATTGTGGTATAATTGATGGCATACATAAAGCATTAAAATAATTAAAAAGATAACAGAGAGTGATAAAAAAAACGATATCGAAATAGTTAGATAAGGAATTTGCCTATCAAACCGAACAATACCTATCATCACTTATTCTCACTTAGCTGGTTTTTATTTGTTTCTATTAAAAGAAACAATAGTGGTATGTGTTTTCAATTTGATACACATTTTAAATTTTAAATTCATAAATTTTTCTGATAAGGTTCGTTGGATTGGAAAGAAATTATTCGAGAACATGGTAGGATGGTCATAGGTCGTGATCTAGGAGATCACATTCTTCTGCTTCCTCCCGTACATACATCAAATTCCTTACAAACTTGTCATAAATAATGTCAAGAATATTCCGTATATATGATATATTTAGTTCATTCCGGTTACTCCGGTATTATTAGTTTAAGTCATAGAGTTTTTTCTAACTGTAAAAGTTTCAAGCGAGGATCAAACGATAGATTACATATGTTTGGTATATTTATAACTTTGAAACTAGTTATATACATGAATAAATTTTTCATATATTTTGGTCAAATGCCAAAACGAAACAAGCTCCATGCAATTACAGTTTTCTAACAAGTATAATACAATAAATCAAAAGACGATAGACGTTAACCAATAACCATTAAACAAGTGTGTAGTACGTACTATGTGTTTTTTATTTGTCCGTTTAGCTTTTCACAATTATATTGATGATTATTTGTGTGTTTAGGTTTGTTGGATCGGATCGAAATTAATGTAGAACATGGTTGGATGGTCGTTGGTCGTGATCTAGGAGAGATCATATTCTTCTGCTTCCTCTCGTACATACATCAATATTCCTTAAAATTTTGTAACAAATAAAATCAAGAATATCTTATTATATAAAATTGGATGCGCGCGATATGGTTGTGACACGTAGGATTTTTATAAAATATAGGATCGTGACATGTGTCACTTTTAAGATTATGTCTGTTAAGATCGTGACACGTGTATTAGGGGAAAAAATATTTTTCTAGAAAAAGAATAATTAAAAAAAAAATCTATTATATTAAAAAATTAATATTTGTCATATCCTAACAGAAAAAGGTTTTAGGGTTTAAAAATCATATTTTCATATTATAATAGAATTTTTTTTCTCATTCATCAAATTTATATTGTCCAAACACATATTAAAATTTAAAATAATGTAATAAATAAAATCCTATTTGTACATTAGGAAAAATCAGAAAAAAAAGAAATAAACAATTAAAAAGAAAAAATATTACATCCATTAGGAAAAGTAAAGAAGAAACATAATCCTATTACGAAAAGGAAAAAAAAACGAAAAATCAGAAAATTATGAAGAAATAATTAAAAAATTGTTACATCCAATAAGATAAGGAATAAAAAAACATATTCCAAATACGAAAAGAAAATATAACAAGCTATATTTTTTAAGTTTCTTTCTCATTAAGAAATAAAAAATCATGTTTTAAAAGTTCAAGATATCAATGAAGAATAATTAACTTTAGATCGCTACATGTGTCTAATATTTGATCAGGTGATGACATATGTCAACACAATAAAATTGGAAAAATGTAGTAACATAAATAAATAAACTAACAAAATAATTGTAAAACAACTAATTAATAATGAAAATGAAAATTTATAATGGTAAGAGGCAAACACAAAATTGAAAAAGAAACAATATAAATAGAAAACTAACAAAATAATTATCAAGGAACTAAATAATATTAAAAAGAAAGTTTTATAATGGACCAATCTTCTAATATTAAATAGTTAAATTTTCCATTTTTTGTTAGATAAAAAATATTAAAAAAAATTCATCAATATTTAGTAAAGGTTTCATCAATGGAATAATCAAAGTTTCATAAATTAATGAGTCCATTAGATTTAGACACATGTAAGCTTCTATTTCATATCATGAATTCAAAATTAAAATGTAAAAATATTACATATCTTAGTTTATTTAGAGATTTATTATCGGGTTTTTAATATTATTTTACTTATTTTTAAAAGTGATCAAATTTTGTTTAATATTCTTCCGTGATTTTTATAAAAAGAAATTAAAATAAACCCGCGTATACGCGGGCCTAATCTAATTCCTTATAAAATTATAATATAGATATAGATGACTCCGGTATTATTTCTAGCTATATAAATTTTATTTGTGTCAAACCGAACGGTAGATTGTAAAAAATGATAAAAGAAGCAAACGTACTCCCCAACTATACATAACATCATATTTTAGGCATTAGTAATTTTAGTATCATTTGTGACATACAGAAGATATATAGCATACTATATACACTTTTTGAATACGTTCATATTTAGACATAATTACACAAACATTTTTTTTTCTTGTTTTATTTAAGACTCATTTATATCGAACTTTTCAACTAACATTGGAATGATATCTTAGCCTCAACTTTTATAAAAGTATATAAATAAAATAAATAAAAAGTTGATGCCCATCAACATCTCAGGTTGAACTCCAAAATTTTACAATATAGGGGTGATATAATTAAGAACGGTAGATTCTAAAAAGAAATAGAAGAATCTTTTGGAGACAATATGTTAGTGAGTAGTGACATCCCCAAATTATATAATATGGTAAAATTGTGCATAGATGTATATCACGTAGAAGTCAACTTGTGTTCTTCCAAATTAAATATAAGGACAGCCAGATTGATAAATAGACTTATCAGCTACTGATTAGGGATATCCATCGATACAGCTTAAGTATATTCTCCAAATAGCATACTTGATACTTCTATTGAACCATTTTATTTGTTCATGGTCCTTCTCCTCTTGTTATCTTCTAGTATATTTTCTGTTTTATATACGTATTTTAATAAAATATAAATTAGTATACACAGAAGATGATCATTTAAATATATAATAAAAAGAACTTTTCACTACTACTATTTGAAAGAAAGTACACACACGCACACGAACTTGTTTTACTGGAAAACAAAAAAAATGATAAACTAACGATATGTATACGAAACCCAAAGGGACAAAACATGATCGGTTAGTCCGTTTGGTTTTAGCTTGATTAATGATGTGTGCTGAAGTGGTGCTATATGTCAACTTGACTGTCTGTAATAAACTTCAATATTCTGAATCAAATGTTAATAATAATATGAATGATATATAAGTATAACTAGAAGTATTTTACGCAAATATTTTAAAGTTTGACTTGTTCTTTTCCCAAGTCCCGTGGAGGCATGAATTTTGCCATGATTCCAGATGTTGTTTTAGTTTACCTTATCTCAATATTAAAAAGAAATTCAACAGGAGTTGACTATATGAATCATATGATAATAAAATGGATGTTTATGTTCGTTAGATTTTCGATATATCCAGAAAATAAATCGATTACGTGTGCAAAATGGCAAGAACAATATTTATTAGATTTTTTTTTGTTTGTTTGTTTGTTGAAGGCAATTAGGTTTAGTGATTTATTTAACACAAAAAAAAAATTAGGTTTAGTGATTTACATCAAATAACCAATACTATAATTGAATAACGTTTTAAAGTGAGAATAATGAAATAACATTATTTCGAAATGTGAAAAGCTTTGTTCTAGTAACAAACCACTTTTTGGAAACATATGAACGTTATGCATAACGTATGTTTTTTTTTTTTTTTTTTTTTGGTATTGGTCTAATGTTAGGCATTACGTATGTTGTGAAAATAGTAGACATTTGGCAAAGTCATTTAATTAACTCTAATAAAATGGCATCGTAATCATAATTTTTTATTATGTATCTTAACTTTGAATATCGTTTGCTAAGTTATTTTTCAGTCGTATATAAAGTATATTAATACTCATCAATAAAGTTATTGTTATAGAGTACGAATGGATGATTAAACATGAATGGAGATGCAGAGGAATGGGATAAGAAACATAATGAAATAAATCTATCAAACTCATTCCTCTCTACAATTTCAGAATAAGTTTTGTTTACTTTTTAGTGGAAAGTTCGTTTCATTCTATTCAAAAGAACTGGTGAAATTTTAACAAAAATGTCTATGAATGTTTGACTCCACCATATTCATTTCTAGGACATCCATTTGCACCCTAAAACAGAAATTAAAGAACATTTCATTTCCATATTCATGCTCTTGTTTCCACAAAATGTTGTCTAATTCTCATTCATGCTCTAGATTTAGTCCGAGTCAAGCTCAAGGCTCAAGTTCTTTTACCAAAACACCAATCTTAGCCATTCATGTAAAAAATTTGACCAAACAATACCAATTAGGCTTCTAGTTCTAGACCGGGTTAACTGATCACAACAAAGAGAATTAAATACTTTGTAACCGAGAAAAAATAATATGAATCCAAACATCAACAAGCAAAATCCTACTTATCATCCAGAAGAAAGAAAAAAATTACAGAAACAACAGACATTTTAAATGCTAAACTATACAAATTACAACAAAAGGTCTTCGTGTTTTTTTTCTTGTTAGAATCATCCTTCATCAAGTCGTGTGACCATATTTTAAGTACAAACATTCATATAATTAACTTAAGAAAGTGAAGCTTTAGCTTCAAACTTCAAATCCATTTCTCTTTTAAATTTCTCTCATCCAAGGCTCAAGCGAGAATCCAGTGGCTTGATGTGAGTCTGCCTACGTGGCGTTCCAATCTCACAAGCATTCACTCTCGCCGCGAATCTAAGCGAGCAGAGAGACTCACCGGTTGAAGAAGACTCCGGCGCAATGTTCACAAACATTAGCGTCTTTGAGTCACCGCCTAAGCAAGGCTGCGTTACAAAATGAAACATAGTTTCCAACGTGAGACACAGTTTTAAGAAACAACATTTTTTTTTGAGAATCTGTGTTTTTTGCAAAGTAGTTAGTACCTGGAGAAGATAAGTGAGCTTCGAGTTCCGGAATGGAACATGATCTTCTTTCTTTGCTAATGCGAAAATGACATCGCCAAGAGATGACAAACTTTTGTTGATCGCCTAAAGTAAGAAAGAAAGAAAAAAATGTTGTTGTAAGCTAAAAATAGCAAGAAAAACCATAATCTTGTTTCATGTGTTTACAGAAACTTACTTGAGTTTCTTTAAGTCTATCTCCGGTTGATCCACTCTTTGATAAACGCTCACTCCCCGCAAGATCAATCAGGTTCAAGACCCCTTGTACTTGTTGCTCAGTGCTCTGCAAGATCAGTCATATTCAAGACAAAACAGAATTCAAGCTTTATAAGGAACAAAAAAAGAGGTTTGGTTAACATATAAACCTCATTGACACCAGAGATTCTTAGTGTGAAAACAAAATGGCTTCTTGACGATTGTTCATTCATCTGAGTCTTCCCTACCGATCTACACAAGAAAGAAAACAAATTTCAAGAAAAAACTGAAAATCTTGATGGCCAATGTGTTCATAAACTCCTTAGTTTTGAAGTTATCTTGAAACGGGATTTAACTTTTATCTATATACCTGTTACGAGCAGCGTGGTCTAAGAGGAACGAAACCTCTCGGGAGCTTTTAACATCCAAAATAGTAAGCTCGGCGACATGTGTGTTCCCACTAGCATCATGTTTGATAGCATGTTTCTGTGGAGACACACCATTGTCTGTTCTTGCTGCATCTTTGTTTGTCGACAAGAGGTCTCTGATCGTTTCATTGTATATCTCCAACATAGACACCTATATACATAACGATACAAACTAGGAACATTATATACACAAGAATGTATCTTTACTTGGTGCTACTTACAAAAGACAAGAACAGAACCTGCAATTCGTATTTCCAACCCTGAGATCGAAGAGACTGCCTCGTTTCGAATATTTGCTCCAAACACCGAGGAATCAGTCCTTTCTCCTCAGGATTCCCTGGTCTGCCCATCATTGTGTAAGTCTTCCCCGAGCCCGTTTGTCCATAAGCAAAAATGCAGACCTGCCATTAAAGAATCATATTTCAAACAGTCCAAAAAACAGCTTTATCCACCATAATGCAGATTGTGGTTTTACCTTGTAACCGTCGAGAGAGCTCTGAACAAGCTGGGAAATCTCTGTGAAAACGTCTTCTTGTGATGCATTTGGCACAAATACTTTATCAAATGTGAAAGAATGCTTTTGCGCTGTCAAACATCAAAAAAACACATCAAATTCACATTTCTGCAAGAACCAGGTTTCTTGCACAAGTGTTTATAGTTTCCATACCATTTTGGAGCAGGTCAATACTGCGACCAAGTGCTTCTAGAGATGTTGGATAAGAAATAGCTTTACCCTCTTCATTCTCTCCAGGCAGTACAGGTCTAACTCTACAGAACACTCTTATGTTGCCTTTTAGTTCCTGCAACATGAAAGAATAAACAAGAATCAAGCAAGCTTACACAAAAGGGGAAGAAAAACAAAAATGTCCCAGAGGGTTAGATTAAGAGGATCATACAAGAATAGTATTGTGCAACTTCTTCCTTAGTTTTTCTCCTTCAACGAGTTTAAGCTCTGCTTCTTCTACGCGACTTTTCAGGTCGATGATGGTTTGCTTCTGGTCTTCATACTCATTCATTTTCTCAAAGGTAGTCAGGTCAGACACCTAAACCATAGTAAAACAATCAAGATTGGTATCAAAAAACTTAAAGAACTTGTAAAATCTAGTATGTGTTAACCTGAAGTCTCCTATCAGATGATAATAGCCGATCATGCAACTCTCTTATCTGTGTTTTCTGTGAAGAACACGTACTCTGGACAAACAAAAAATTACATTATCTTAAGAAACAGTGACCTCCAGATAAAAAAGTTTCCAAGAAAAGTCATAAAGGAGAAGGGAACCTCAAGCTCGGTTATGGCGTCTTTGAAGTCATTGTACTTGCTTGCCTCGGTTTGTAAGGTTTTCACCTCCACTAAGTGGCGATCACGGTCATCTTTCACCTGCTGAAGCTCGACCTTGAGACTTGCGATTTCGTTTACCAATACGGCTTTCTGCTTCATGGTTTCATCTTGAGAAGCCTGGCCAAAAAACAAGACACATCATCACATTCTTGGCCATAAAAAAATCTATTTACGACCATTGATCGAACAAAACAGAGGAACCATTCACCTTAGAAGCAGCAAGCTGATCCTGCAACGCTGAGAACTGACCCTTCAAGTTGCCAATGTTTTCGACAATGGCAGTCCGTTCTTTCTCACCGCGTTTTATGGTCTCGTGAGCTTCATCAAGATCACCTTGCAGCTTGCTGTTATACAGCTGCAAGCTTGAGTTATACTCTTGCAACAGCTTGTACATGTCATTCACCGATTGTATCTGAACAAAAACCAAAAATGGTCAAGAGAAAATCAGGTGACAACAAATTTTCCATTTGAGTTTTTTTCTCACCCTCTGATTAGCCGTTTGAAGCTCTCCTTGAGCTTTTCCTAGCTCTTCTGTGAGACCAGCTTGTGCCTTCTCAATAGCAACTCTTGCTTCTTTCTCTTTACCAAGAGAATCATTCGCAGCCTAAAGCAGAACAAATCAAGTTTAAAAAAGACCACAAATATGTATTAGACATACTTTAACCAGCAACTACAAACATTTACATACTTACCAACTTCTCTGTTTGTTCCTTGACAAGTTGAATTTGAACTGATCCAAAATTCTTCCTCAGTTCCTCAATTATCATATTCAGCTCCTCTTCTTTGTTTTTCAAACTAACCTCTGTCATCAGATTGCAATAATATAAAGTATTAAATCCCAAAACTTCGAACGTTCAACAACTAAAACTCTGATTTGTAAAACGCACCCATATCACCACAATGCTTCTCATTCAATTCCAACGCATTCTTCAACTTCTCTTGCTCAAAAGCGTAGTCTAATTCAAGTTCTTGAAACCATCTAATGCAAAGTCTAAGCCTTTTTATGTAATCCATCATATTCTCGCATCTCTCCTGCAAAACCAACCACCAAAGAAGAGCATTTTCAAAATTCTCGAACCGAAAAGGCCAAACACATAAACGAAAGGTCTTTAATGCTTATATCAAACAGACAAAACTATTTTGGTCCCACAATCAAATCTTCTTCTGCAACAAACCAACGGATCCAACGAGAAAAGCCAGTAAGGAAACTGAAAATTAAAGCTTAGAGATTCTATCACAAAGGATCAACACAAACAAAAGTCTTCAATGCTATTGCCAAATAAAGGTCCCACAAATTGACTTATAACATCGATCAAATCTTCAAAAAAAACCCAACGGATCCAACGAGAGAAGCCAGTCAAAAACTTTTTTGCTCAAAGATTTAACAGCTAAATATCTGTTGACAAGAACTCTAACTGATAAGCTTTTCTCATTACCACAAGACAATCAAATTCAAACATCAGTCATAATCAAACACTTTATCTACAATAGACTCTTTTTCTCTGAACAATTTAGAATTCAGGTGCAAAAAAAGTGAATAAATTTAATGAGGGGTGCAAAAAAAGTAGGAACCTTGTAATTGAACTTGCTCTTGTACTTAATTCGCTCATTAAGAAGAGCTTCAACGTCGTCTCTTGTGAACTCAACGGGACCATATTCAGATCCCGCCGTGCTCGCCGGAGCACTGTTCGACGTCAGATCTTTTGACCCATTTGCCACCGGAAAAGCTGACCGGATTCTTCCATTGTTTGCCATCGCCCCCACCATAACAAGTCGAAATTTTTGTTCTCTTCTTTGTCACCTAATTCACTTCAAATTCCTCTCTTCTCTGCCAATCAAAGCATAAACCTGCAAAAACGGTAGAGATCTTTATAAAAAATGATAAATTGAGTAAAACATTAAATGAAGAAAACAAAAATAGGAAGGAAACCCGTGAAGAAGAGATTTTTAACGATTTAGACTAAACATTGATTTGAACGAACAAACAACATTTTCAGGAAACAAACTTATTAAAGATTGGAACTTTAAGAGAGAATATTAAAAAGCAGAGAAACCCACTGAATGAATGTGGATTTCAGATAGAGAAAAAACATGCCCAGATTTGCAAGAAGTGATAAAGAGTGGAAGAACACGAAAATAATGAAAAAAGAGGACCTTTGGCATTTAAGAGGGTCTGTGTCCTTTGTACTAAGACGATTTGGGTTTAGAAGAAATGGAGGCACGTTTCAGTTTTGTGCCTCTCTCTCTCGTCTCTTGATGCTGCTGGCTACTTCTTTTCTATATTTTTGTTGTTTGAATGTTCAAAGAGAGAGAGAGAGGAAGAGGAGAGAGATGAACGTGGGGCCGTTGATTGGATCTGAAGTCACCGAGTGAATGCAATCACAGCCGTTGCTTTACTAAGCAGCAAAGCAAAGTAAGAATTTGGGGGAAAAATGTTTAATGTTAGGAATAGAGCAGTGGGGGTGAGGTCAGTGGACTCATTATGACTTTAATCCTTACACCCAAAAAAAATAATGAATTTCGTTTTTTTTTTATATAACAAATTTGTTATAGAAAAAGGAAAATTTGTAAAAGTAAGATTTTCCCTATTGATAATGGTCTAGTATTTGTAGATGGAATCTTGTTGTTGAGTTGTTAAACAAAATGTAAAATATCGTACCATAGGTTGTATCGGTAATCTCACAGATTTAATATAGGAAATTAGATAAACTAATGACGATTTATTAATAAAAAAATTAGAAAAGCTAACAGTAACGTGTCGGTAAATAAGATACGTCAGCATTTTCAGACAAATATAGATTCCTTTCAGAAAAAGTGGATATTTTCTATTTACCGAAAATACCCTTAGCATTGTTCCAAAGATTGTTCGAAGGAGTCACGTTTCTGGTTTGAAAAGGTATGGGCTAAAATTGTCCGAATGAAAAATTGTCTTTTGTCGTCTTATTCTTAGATTCTGTCTCGTACCCTGGCGATATGTCAAATTTCATGCGAAAAAAAAATATACAAATAAAATGTAAAACCTTATATGTGGTCCGACCCGAGGCTCAGAGCAGAGCGAGTTTATAAGAGATTTGGCAGTTGAAATATCGTCGTTGATGTGGTTTGAGAAATTGATGTCAAATTGACGTAATTAAAATATTATGCAGTGAACTAAAACGACTTGTTACTTGTGACTTGTGACTTGTGAAATATTAAATTTTTATGGAAAAAGGATGCAATGTACATGCCATCACCTTATATAGTCGCATTTCAAAACCAAAAAAATTGTCAAAATGTTTTTTTAGTTTAGGTTAGTGAATCGTGGACATAGAGACATTCAGTGCATTATATTAGAGACGCACTAATCATTTTTCAACTTTATACACTCTACAAATATTAATAATTCGGATCTTGGATTACACAAATAGAAATAACATCTCAATAGTCCGTTACTCCGTTTAACTCCATAATGTTTCTTTATAAATAAAAATCATAATGTTACAAACTTTTTAATTTACCATTTGGATAAAGCACACATACTACTTTATGCAAAGGTGATTAATAATGCAAGGATCATGCCAAATCTGATTTGGTCAAACTAAAGTATATATCATTATAATAATTAAGTATTACTAAAAAAAATATTAGACTATGGCTTTTTGTAAAAATCGTGGCGTCGAATATTAGGTTGAACAAGTCTGGAATACCGAGTTAGCAAAATTGTATGATATATAATATAAAACTCATTTCATAGTTTATTGTTATGTTTGAATGATATGTGGCTTCCATGTAGCTTATATTGGAATTTTTGTTGTCAGACGAAGTGGTCTCCGTTGGAAATTTCGAAATTAATTAAGAAAATACAGCTAAAATAGAAGACAGGTTAATTGAACATCCAAACCTAATTATGAGCACTATCTTAAAATATTTTGGATTGAAAAAATTGAAACTGACATTAGAACGACAAATATATGTATATAGGTTGTTTATAAGAATAAAAATATTAACGCCGTTGGTCGTAATCTTTTCATAAATCTCATGACCAAACAAAACATGTTTATTTAATAGATTATCTCCTTAGTTCAAGAATTTAATATAATTTTAGTCCCTCAATAACGTCAAATGGGTGCCAAGTATTTTTTGTTTTCCTTTACAACTTTATAGAAACGTGATTTAGTTCATGTGAGACTTCAGCGTTAAGCCATGATATCCCTCATCTAACTGAATCAAACTATACACCAAAAAACAATTCGGAATGCAATACAACTCGACATGTATCTTGCATAATCCAAAATAAGCCAAATTTTCTTACATCAGATTGTAACTAACGATCTACTATTTACAATTAACATGCATATCAAATTATAAACAGGCCAATCTATTGCATAACATGAAGTCTCAAAAATCTAAAACCCATAATATGATGTGTATAAACGTTAGTGATGTTTTTTAGACAATTTTTTATTTACTATAAAAGTTAGATGCCAAGGAAATGGCACCGAACACTTCACATATGAATAAAAAGTTGTTGCCGGATCAATTTTTTAATTTATGGTCGAGAGCTCCCAAGTTTTCATCTAAAGTCATTTTCTCACACCACTTAAGACTTACTTCCTCTGTTAAAAAAAATAGTTTAATAGTGTTCTGTTATATACTTAACTTGTTCCACTAACACACTATAAACACTAAACACCACTAAAGAAACAAACAATTCAACACAACAAAACAAAACTTTTTCCTTCCCCATTCGAAAAAAATAAAATAAAACACATTATCACATATTTTTCATTGTATGTCTATGAACATTTTATTGGAAAATTTACGAAATTGAATATATCGAAAATAAAGAACACAAACATTTGGGTGTTGAATCAAAGATGTTTGCTTAGATTCTTCATGGTTTCTGAAGAGAACGGGAAAATTATCTCCGAGATATTCGTCCCATACATAAATATGAAGATCTACTCTCTTGTTCATTGTTTTGATCAATAATGTGATAAACTTTAAAATAGAGTTTCGGTGTATAAAAGGAAGAATGAATAAAACGTAAATGATAGAGTTATAGCCCAAAACCCATTTTACTATTTCTGATTTTGAAAAGTACACAAAAAATACACTTTCTAAATTTATCTAGAAAATCTTAAAATGTTAAACCAACACTGAAATATAGTTAATCTTTATCAAACCTTTCATTAAAGTAATATATACACACTTCTAAAATATTATCACATTGTTATACGTTTGTGTACAACAAAACATATATTCATGAAACATATTTGTTTTAAGAAACTCGGAAACTAGAATAAAACTGACATATGATACTAATAAACATACATTTTTCCTTTTTGTAAATAAAACTATGTGCCTCTACAAGTAGCTAGCAATTATTGATATGAGACAATAATTCGTTTGAATTTTGATTTATGTCAAACAAAAATAAAAAATGCAGATGAATATTTGAATGTAGTCACATTTTTATGTAAACAAGGGATTCTGTACATTATGAGAATATCTTCTATTGGCAATGGCAAAGTAACTTCTACTATGTCTATGGGTAACTATTTTTTACAAATAGATTTCCACAAATTTTCAGTGTATAAAGTGAGAATTCAGTAATGTCGTCTAACTAAAGAGAAATGTAGTTTGTGACATGTGTAGTTCATGTTTACGTCGGTTACATTGGTGACATCTTTTTAATCTTCTATTGCAAAGATTAATATAAGATTTTCATGCAAACAAAAGAGGTACTAAAGGCGAGTATTTTAGTACATTATGTTATGTATGTAAGTATTGTTATCATATATATATATGGGCCACTAAAACAAGCTGTGTTTTTGTTTGGGTAATAAAACTTTAACCAGGTGTTTGACTAAAGCCCATATAAGTAAATTAAGGAAAAACAGTTGTAAGTTTGTTCAAAATCGCTTATTATCTTAGATTTTGTATTCAATTTTGTCATATGTTCTTTGATCATTCCATTTCCCCTCGTTTATAAACTCAAGTAAAGTCAATTACTAGGAGTATATAGAGAGGAAATCGACCTGACGTGTGTTGCATGCATGTAATTGCCCTAAATTTTTCCACCAAAGAAAAAAAATGGAAAGAATGATCAAAGACACGATTAACCAAGAGCGCACATGAGAATTAGAAACTAATTTTAGCAAAAAAAAGGGATTAAACACAATAAGTAGGAGATTGACGAGCTAAAAATGCTTTTGTGAATTTCAGGAAAAGAACAATCAACTAGTTACTTTGGAAAAAGGAAATTCTGCGTCAACTTCTAATACACAATCGATTATCAGGAAAAATACATACATACGTTCCAATATAATCTATAATCGATTGTGTATTAGAAGTTTAGAACGTATGTATGTATTTTTCTATCTTATTTTTTCATTTGTCTATAATATTCAATTTAGTCTCAGTAAAAAGTATATATACGCTTTTCTCATCAAATATACTAATATAGCATGTTGCATGTGTATCGATCCACCATTGAAAATCATTACATATCTGTCTATAGTTAAGAAAAAAATCTAAAATTAATACTCATCAAGAGCACATCAGATTAAAACTTGTTCTTGGAACTGATCTTGGGGATTTTGATCTCTAAGAAAGAGTAGTCATCTTTGTTGGAGAGGAAAGCTTCGGAGTTTTTGGTGTCAGCGTCACCTGGAAGCTCGAGACGGCGAACGTAGCCGTATTCCCACCACCGACCGCTTCTCCAGTCGCCATTGGCCACTGTTTTCTTGTTGCTGTTCCATTGGCCACTAATCTCCATCACTTTTCCGTTAACGTTCACGTACACCTGCACATTATTTTTGCCCACCGCTAGTAGCCAAGTACCCAAAGTTTGATCAGTTTAATCATCCAATCAGAATTTTAGGTAATTAGGAAAACAAGTTTTTTTCTCCTGTTTACCCTTTATAACATAAAATTTTAAAACTATTCACCTTTTTAGCTATCAAAAACTAAAATCAAAAAGCCAAAAGTTTCAAACAAAACTCTCCAGCCATGGAAGGTCTTAAATATTAATATTTCTCATTCTCATGATACATAAGAGTTGTAGGATCCAAGTTTTTGTTTATATTCAATATTGTTTTAATAGAGAATTAATTAGAGTGAAAAAATAGCTATTCTCATGATTTGCTATCTTTTAATCTATAATAGTATACTGTATATCCTTATTTTTTTATAAACAATTTAAAGCCCGATCACATTTTAACATTTTCAACACAACTCGTTCCATTTCTAAAGTTGTAGCTCGGTGTTAGGTCAAATCTTTTGTTAACATCTTTTTTTAGATGTAATAAAACATCATTTCATTTTTCTCTTGATAAAGCTAAAATAAAGAAAACATATATATAAGAGAATCGTAAGGAATATATACCGGGTAGATCGGCTTTAAGAAGATAAGCTTGATCGGTTTGAGACCAATCAACTCTACACTGTCCTAAGCTCCTGAGGCTCGCCAGCAAAACCTCTGCCTCAAAGTCCCATAAGGGAAACGCATCTGAGGGATCAAAGTACTTCCCGAACAAAAACGGGCTGAAAATAGATCCCTCGCCAAACACAGCCTTCTCTGAGCCTCCCCCGCCGCTCAAGAACCTCCGGAAAACTTCCTCACCGAGCGGTACGCTCCACTTTCCCGGCGTCTTGTCGTCGCTGTGGAATATCTCTAGTTTGAGGCTTCCACTACTACTCGTCATGAGAGAGATTGAAACGAATAAAAAAGAAGAAAAGTGGTTGGCTGTGTGTGAGAAAGCTTTGGAATCAGAGTTTGTTCTTATAGTCTGAGTATTGAGATAGCTAATAAATAAAAATAAAAAGGATACAAAAAGCTTACCAAAGGAATTTACAGTAAGAGGCGAATCCAGAAGAAATTTTTTACAGCTAGCCGAGTACAAAGATAAAAGTAATAAGATAGAGTGGTATAGTTCTTATGAATCATTTATTAATAAAACAAAATTTCTTTTATTATTATTGAAAACTCGGATACGTGCATCACTACAAAGTCTACAAGAATATCAAGTTTAAAATCAACGTGCCTGGTTAATTACTAGTCTACTAGATGTAGCGTACCACTAATTTTCATAACATACAACAATCTAGTAATCATGTACGTCGATTGACATGTAACAGTATTTGAAAAGTATAATAAAATCAATATACTAAAATAGTGTAGATACAAAATATGATTAAATCTAAAGCTTTGCGAAAAGAAATCTAGGTTCATGTAATTACGTCTACACAAAAAGAATTGAATTAAAACTTTAGATGATCTATAATATACTGATAATAAGTAGGATTTTTGTATCAACTACTCTCAATCCATACCACTCATGTCATTGTAGTACTTGAGATGTCAATCCAAGTGGAGATTTAAACTATCGAAATAAAGAAAAGGCAAAGATCAAGTTTTGATAAAAGATTGGGTTTTGTTTTGTAAAGATCTATGCTTTAAGCTAACAAGATGAAATAAAGATTTAAACTTTACAATAAAAGATAAAGGAGGCGTCTTGGGTGAGACTTAGTTGGGATCAAACGAGCTCAACCTTCCTTTCTCAACACACCAAGACTCAAGCTTTGTGCTTAGACTTTGGGTAAATCTGCCACTCTCGTGGTCAGATCGCTTTGCAAGCTGAGAATCCAAAGCTAGCTCTCACTAGTGGACTCAAAGTTACAAGCTTTCACAAGATCTAGTCTAAAAGTGCACAAGATACATCCCAACAACCAATCTCTTAGGTTGGGAATGTTTCTCTCTATCGCTAGCTCTCTTAGGCATTAACGCAAACACCTTCTAGGTGTACTAGCCTAGATTCGCGACTTCAAGTGATCAAGAAGAAGCCGAGATATAAAGCTCTAGCTAAAGAAAAGCTGGTCAAGGGAGATTAAGGAAGAGGTTAACAGGAAGCTAAAGCTCTGACCTTTCCTAATCTCACCCTCGAAACCTCTAAAGAACTACTCGCTACTCATACTCGAACCGAAAGCAAAGAGGTAAAGAAAGCTAGAAATCATCATTAAGACAAGATTAGCAAACTAAGTACTTCTTAAACTTAAAAGATTCAAAGTAAAAGCTTACAAAAGATCTCCAAGAACAAACTGTTTTTCTTGGAGAGAAACTGGTTACAAGATAAAGATTGCCTAAAAATTAGGTCTTAAAGGTTTATATAGAGAAGGGAAAAGTGTATCCTTTGAGCAACTTCCTCAAGCACTCTGTTTCCTTTTGCTCAAGGCTCTGTTCCGTCTTGCTTGTTTTGCCATCCGATTACTCCGATCTCCTTCTGGTCCATCTCCGATCATCACCTCCGGTCCTCCTTCGCCATAAGCTCCGAATACCTGATAAATGCACCCCAAATGCAATGGAAATGCAAAATGCTATCCTAAAGGCTAAATGATCCTAAGTAGACTAAAGCTACACTAAATGTTATGAAATGGGACTCAATTATACACAGAACTATGCAGTATGAGAGGCTAAATGTATGCAAATGTTGAGTACATCAACACCCCCACACTTAGTCTTTGCTTGCCCTCAAGCAAACATCAACCAAGCATAAGAGTGTTCTCTGAGCAATAGAGTCAAGTGAAAGCCGAGAAGAGAAATTGAATCAACAACCTAGTTCCAAGGTCTAAAGCGCAAAAGATGTTCTCTACTTCAAAAATCTTAGCCGCACCTTCATAATTACAATCAATGACAACTAGCTCAACCTAAACATGCATTCAAATCCTCTACTCCTTTTAACATTCATTAAAGCTCAAAACAGTGAATCAAAACACATGCAAGTCAAGTTAACTCGTTTGGCCAGTGGAAAGAGAGAGAGCAAATCACAATGCAAGCTCATGTCAAATGACAAAGGAAGGGTTCTCTCAAGAAGAAGTGAAACAGCTTCGGCATAATGCTAAAGGCGAGAACCAATTGGGAGGTACAAGGACAAATGATCATCTACCCGAAACCCCAAGTACCTTTTGGTGACTCTCAAATCCGAAACTTCCTATTTCTACCCTTTCCCTTTGGGTTTTCCTTTTCCTTTTTCTTAGAGCTTTTTGAAACTTTTAGCGAATTTTTCTAAGGCTTTTTGAAAGATAAACTCGAGAGACTTGGTCTAAACTCTTGCCCTAACCCATCTTTTCCTTTTGAAACTCTTTTTTCTTTTTTTTTTTTTTTATTTTCTGATGGGGGCTTTCTTAAACTCACAGACCAAGCTCTTAATCTACCTCTTAAAACGCTTCTTTTCTTTTTGCTCACAAGCTCTTTCTTTCTTTTTCTTTTTGAATACCCCAAGACATTCCCAAACCCAAGTCCTAACCTAGTCTGGCCCAAAAAGCGTGGACCAGAATCTACATGATCACCTATCCTTGTCGGCTCAAGACCTAACACTTTATGCCAAGCTTTTTCACAACACACAAGAACAACATTTGGTTTGAAAGGAAGGGTTGGTTAAGGGCAGGGAGTTCTACTTGAATCAACAAAGAAGGATGAACAATAATGCAAAGATGATTCAAGTATGTATAATCCACGAGTTGAACTTAACAAGCATGAGCATGATAATTGATGTTCAGGTTCAGGTTTCACTTAGACAAGGAGCAGATTCAAATCAGCAATGCATTCGGTTTTACTAAGACAGTCATGATGCTTTTTGATGATGCGGTTCTACCTTAACTTCAAGAACTATCAAAAGCGCCAAACAACTTAGAACTAGGGCACTGAAGCAATTCCGCAACTCAATCAATCAGCTCAACAAACATTGCTCAGATGCAAATGAAATGATCTTAACTACATGCTCTGTTTTTGGTTTTTTTTTTTAGCAATGCAAAAATGAAAATTTTACATGATTTTCTAAAGATGCAAATGCATGAGACTCAAGGTTATGCAAAATATAAAATAAGAACATAAAGCACTTCGTCAAATACCATTGACCCTCTCCCCCACACTTAGTTCACACGGTCCCTTGTGTGATAAGAAGGCGGAAGAGAGAATCAAAGCAAAAGATAAGTGAAAATAAGAAAAATGAAAAATGCATGCTATTTACATGGTTGGGGTTCATACCTCTCAGAAAGAATCTGAGGAGGAGGATGATGTGGAATCACCCTTTGGTGCTCGCTTGAGGTGACTTCGAGGCCTTCCTCTTCCTGGTTGAGGTCTCTGCCGTTTGGAATTTGGAGGAGCCTTCATCACCTTCTTCGGAGTCCTCGACTACGTCGTCGTCATGATAGGAACCGAGGTGTATCGGAGGAGTGTTGTCGGAGTCGTGGCTGGGAGACTTGCTCTTGCCCTTGGTCAGCTGCTTGATGCGCTTCCCCATCTTCTTCACGGTCTTGAGGAGGGACTTGATCGCTTTGTCCTGGAACTGGTTCCAGGCTTTTAGCGTGTTGATGCTCTCAAGTGCGGTGTTAGCCGCTGACTTCCTCCCTTTGATCTCGTGGTTCTTGAAGTGGAACTCTCCGGTTTTGTAGTCCATGAGGTTCTCCACGTCGCCTGAGCTCTCACCTTCGCCAGCTGCTCCAGGGTGAGCGTAGTCTTCCTCCTCTTGGCCTTGCTCGAGAATGGTCTCGATAGGAGGCTCAAAGTCTATGTTCTCTGACCGTGATGTAGGTCAAGGGTGGTTTGGAGGAAGAAACTCGCCAGCCCGTATTCAAACTGCCTATAGGCGAACTGATAGTTGTGGCGTCCGCTGATGGGTTACCGCGAGGTAAGGTGCTCTTGCGGAGGTACTGGATGTTTATCGCCTGAGGATCGACCGGCTTCTCAAGCGTGATTCCCAGTTCATGAGGATCGGCGTTATGAGTCCTCCACAGCTCAGCTGACCACTGCTTGCCTTGTGCACTTTGTTGAGAGAGAGAGCATACTCCCTGTAGCTGAGGAAGCTCTTGAGAAGATACGTCGCCACGCTGTTCCCTGATCTGTCCCCGACCATCTCAGTCCATCCGGCAACGTGTGAATCACCTTCTTCATCCCTTCATTTAGGAAGAAGAGCTCCTTTTCGGTGACACCAGTAACATCTCGCCTCGCATAGATGGTGTGAGCGAGGGCCTTGTGGACGTATCGGAGCACGGGGTTCCTGATGTGTGTGCTCTTGGCAGTGCTAGCCATGTACTCGCCAACTCCGATCATTGCCCAGAAGGCTTGAAGCTCCCTTGTGGCGTTCCAGGCTCTGTTTCTCGCCCATCTTTGTGTTCAAAATGAAACACATCCTCCAGCTCTTGAAACTCATCCGGTACTTCCTCTTGTTGATTCGGAAGGAGAACCTTCCACTTCCATGACCCTCAGGCACGATCTCGTCAGGCTCGTAGAAGTTAACTCGGAGAGTGGAGAGGAACTCGATGGTTTCCTTCTGGTAGCAGGCAGAGGGTTCATCATCAGCCTCGTAAGCCGTCAGGTCAGGGTATCTCGTCCCGACGAAAGACATCTGGTCGAAGATCTCGGCGTAGTCCTTGCTCTTCATGACCCGGATCCGCTTTTCCTACTGCCTGAGCCTTCCTCTGTCACCGGTTTCTTTCCTTCCGCCTTCTCCGCCGCGGCTCTCGAGAGAGTTCCTCTTGTTGTGGACACCATTGTTCCTGTGGAACAAACAAAAACTCACAAACAGAGTAAGTTCTCTAGCCAAATAATGTCACTCGCAAGGCTTAGAGAAGAAACAGATCAAGCAAGTTGAGATTCGAGATAAAAATCAAAGCTTTAGACAGATCTCAACTAAAAAGGTCGATTAAAACCGGCGGTGAACTCAAATCTCGGAAAAACAGAGACATGCAAAACAGTTTTCAAAAATCCAAACTCAAAATCTCTCTTTCAACCTTAACCCGAAACAAATCCGACCTCTACTAAGCGAAAATCAAAACCAAATCTAGCCAAAGTCGGAGAAATTACCGGTTGAGCGCAGAAAACGGTTTGAAAGTGAAGAAGAAAGAGCGAAATAGTAGAGAGAAAGATGGAGATTTTTCTTTTCACAAATCGGGAAAAAGGAGAAGTATGAAAGAGAGATGTTTGGCTTGTCTCGGTTTTGTAAAAGGTAAAGTAGAGAGAGATGGGGTTGCGGAAAAATCGGAGGAAGGATTTGGATTAAAACCGCTGTCAAATCACAACTTCCCCAATTGACTACTTTCTCTCTCCCACGTTCCTTTTTCTCTCTTTTCTTTTTTTTTTCTTTTTCTTTTCAAACCGAGACAAAATTCCGGATAAAACTCGATCAAAACTGTTTTCATTTGGGCCTTATAAACAGGGATGGGCTTACCTGGCAACGATTTTTGAGAAAGCCTAAGTCTTTTCAAAAATCGTTGCATCGTTCTTCTTGATCAGTTTGCTCAAGCTTATCGTCAGGCTGACCGAACACTTCCTTCATCTATACACCTGAGCACTTATAAAAGCTAAAACAAGAAAGATTAAGCAAAAATAAATATATACAAAGATAACCATGGGACTTCCTCCCAAGTGAGCTTGTTTTGAGTCCCATAGCTTGACTTTCATAACCTTTTAGGCTAAGGGAGCGTCCGGAAGAGGAGTTGAGACTCCTTCTCCTTGAATGCGTTGGCCCAAATACGGTTTGAGCTTGTGGCCATTCACCGTGAACTCCTCGCCATTCTGTTGTTAAGCAAAGTGACAGCTCCATAAGGAAGGACGTCCTTAATCTCAAACGGGCCCGACCACTTGGACTTGAGCTTCCCAGGGAACAACTTAGCTCTCGAGTTGAAAAGCAGCGCATATTCTCCAACCTTGAAGACCTTAGGCACAATTTTCTTGTCGTGAAATGCCTTAGTCCGTTCTTTGTAAATCTTGGAGCTCTCATATGCGTCCAGCCTGATCTCTTCCAACTCATGTAAGTCGAAACCCCTCTTCTCTTGGGCAGACCTGATGTCGAAGTTGAGCAGTTTGATTGCCCAGAGTGCTCTGTACTCAATCTCCACCGGAAGGTGACACGATTTCCCGTAAAGGAGCGAGAAAGGTGTCCTTCCTATTGGCGTCTTATAGGCGGTCCTGTAAGCCCAGAGAGCGTCGTCCAACTTAACTGCCCAGTCCTTCTTGGTGACTCCCACAATCGTCCTGAGGATCCCCTTTATCTGCTTGTTCGACACTTCCACTTGACCACTTGTCTGAGGATGGTATGGTGTCGCTACCTTATGCTTGACTCCATACTTCTTCAGTAGTTCTCGAAGACTTTGTTGATAAAGTGGCTTCCTCCATCGCTTATTACAACCCTTGGCACTCCATATCTCGGGAAGATGATGCTTTTGAATAGCTTGAGCACAACCTTGGCATCGTTCGTTGGGGAAGCGATTGCCTCGACCCACTTGGACACATAGTCAACCGCCACAAGGATGTATCTATTCCCGTGAGAAGGTGGCTCGAAAGGGCCCATGAAGTCGATGCCCCATACATCAAACACTTCCACCTCAAGTATCGGGTTTTGTGGCATTTCATTGCGCTTGGAAATGCTCCCTTCTCGTTGGCATCTATCACACCTTGCAATGAAGTCGTGAGTGTCTTTGAAAAGGCTTGGCCACCAGAATCCGGCTTGAAGAACCTTTGGAAGCTGTTTTGAAAGTCGCAAAGTGACCTCCGTAGCTCGATCCGTGACAATGCTCGAGTATTCCTCTACTTCCTCCTGAGCTATGCACCTCCTAAACAGACCATCCGATCCTCTCTTGAACAGGTATGGTTCGTCCCAAAAGAAGTGTGAGATGTCCCTGAAGAACTTCTTCTTCTGGTAAGGAGATAGATCGGCCGGGACCTCTCCACACACCAAGTAGTTGGCGTAATCTGCATACCAAGGCGCTTCCTTTTCCTCAACTGCCTTCAACTGCTCTAACCGAACTGCCAAACCTACGCTTTTCCCAGACTTTCCACCAAGAGTACTGTTCCTCAGGCAGAGTATCGTCGATAGGTGCTGGTTCCATTTACTCTCATCCTTGAGAGATGATCCGCAACTCCGTTCTCAACCCCTTTCTTATCCAAAATCTCGAGATCGAATTCCTGGAGAAGAAGTATCCATCTCAGGAGCCTTGGCTTGGTGTCCTTCTTTGCCAACAGATGTCTTAAGGCCGCATGATCAGTGTAGACTATCACCTTTGAACCCACGAGATAACTTCTGAACTTCTCGAACGCAAAGACTACTGCCAAGAGCTCTTTCTCAGTTGTTGCGTATCGTCCTTGGGCATCGTCCATGGTTCTGCTTGCGTAATATATCACGTGGAGCTTTCTTGTCTATCCTCTGGCCAAGCACAGCTCCCACGGCGTAGTCACTAGCGTCACACATGATCTCGAAAGGGTAGTCCCAGTTTGGTGCTTGCACAATCGGGGCCGTGACCAAGGCAGTCTTGATCATCTCAAATGCCTTAAGGCACTCCTCGTCAAACAGGAACTCAGTCTCCTTGCACAAGAGGCGTGTCAAAGGACGAGCTATTTTGGAGAAGTCCTTGATAAATCTCCGATAGAAACCGCGTGCCCAAGGAAACTTCTCACGTCCTTGACTGTCTTTGGTGGAGCAAGCTGACTCATCACCTCAATCTTTGCTTGATCAACCTCTATCCCCTTTTCTGATATCTTGTGTCCCAAGACGATCCCTTCCCTGACCATAAAGTGACACTTCTCCCAATTGAGCACTAGGTTCGTCTCCTCGCAGCGCTTGAGAACCCTGCACAAGTTGGACAAACAAGACACAAAGGAACTGCCATAGACAGAAAGTCATCCATAAACACTTCAACAGTGTCCTCAATCAAATCCGAAAAGATGACGTCATGCACCTTTGGAAAGTCGCCGGAGCGTTACACAATCCAAAGGGCATACGTTTATAGGCAAAAGTTCCATAGGGACATGTGAAGGTGTTTTCTCTTGGTCATTAGGGTGGATGGGGATTTGAAAGAATCCCGAATAGCCATCAAGGAAGCAATAGAAAGGATGGTTTGCCAACCGCTCAAGCATCTGATCGATGAAAGGCAGTGGAAAATGATCCTTCCTAGTCGCCGCATTGAGCTTTCGGTAATCTATGCACATTCGGTGACCGGTTATGGTTCTGGTTGGGATCATTTCGTCTTTTTCGTTCTTGACTACTGTGATTCCACCTTTCTTGGGCACACAGTGTACCGGCGAGACCCAAGTACTATCCGAGATAGGGTAGATCACGCCGGCGTCAAGCAACTTAAGGATTTCCTTTTTCACCACCTCTTTGAGGTTGGGATTTAAGCGTCTTTGGTGTTCAATAGATCCCTTAGATTCGTTATCAAGGTGAATGCGATGAGTACAAAGCTCAGGAGATATGCCTTTGATGTCCTCTAAAGAGTAACCAATTGCTCTCCTGAACTTCCTCAACTCATTAAGGAGGGAGGTTAATTGGGGTGGGGTAAGTTCTTGGTTCACAATTACGGGATAAGTTGAATTTGGTCCAAGAAATGCGTACCTTAGCCCATCTGGTAAGGTCTTGAGGTCCACCTTTGGGGCTTTGAGCTCGCTCCAGTCATCGTCTGAAGGTTGCTCGAGGTCGTGCTCTGCCTCTACCTTGTGGATTTCCTCAACTCTCACGGAGCGTCCTATGATTTCCTCAACCACGTCATTGGGAACAGTCCCTCTGTGGGAGTCTAAGAGTCGAGCATACTCCAAGGATTCGGTGTTGAAGTAGCTCTTTTCCTCCGCTTTCTCAGTCAAGGTTAGCTGAAGCTGGTCCTCTGTGGCTAACTCCTCTAGATACTCGTCTGCCAACTGATCCAAAGTCTCTACCCAGAAGAGCTGTCCATCAATGGTTGGTTTCTTCATCGATCTCTTGATGTCGAAGCTGAGCTTGAAGTCATCTCCAAAGTTTAGCTCAATCTTCCCTCTCTGAACATCGATGATAGCTCCAGCGGTTGCCAAAAAGGGCCTTCCCAAGATCAGCGGATCCTTGGGTTCTTCATCCATCTCAAGGATAACAAAGTCAGTGGGTATCTCCACGTTTCCTACTCGCACAGGCAAGTCCTCGAGCATACCCACTGGGATGCGTACTGATCTATCCGCAAGTACCAAGGAAACGTCGCACTTTTGATACTTCTCGAACCCAAGCCTCTTAGCTACTGTGAGTGGCATTACAGATACACCTGCTCCAAGATCACATAAGCTTCGGTTGAATGCCAGAGGACCAATAGAACAAGGAAGAGTGAAACTGCCTGGATCCTCAAACTTCTTCCCAACCACTTTCCTAGTGATGATTGCACTACATTCCTGAGAAAGAACGACCATGCCCTGAACCTCTTTTCTTCTCTCGGTTACAGCGTCCTTGAGAAATTTCTGATAGGGAGGGATGAGCATACATGCGTCCAAGAAGGGCATTGTAATATCAATCTCCTTTATTTGCTTATCAAACAGGCTCTGCTTTCTCAAGCTGTTGTTTCTTGAATCGAACAGGAAAGGGAAGTTGCGGTTTGTAAGGAGGAGGAACGAAAGCTGGGGCTTTCTTCTTCTTTTGCACTTCCTCTGGTGCTTTCTCTTTCTCTTGAACTGGTGGTTCCTCTTCAGTCACAGGTGCCGTGGCTTCAGTTTCAACTGAAATCTCCTCCTCTTGTTCCTCAATGTCCTCATTGACTGGTGCGGGTCCTGTTCTTGGAGGTAAAGCGCGTCCACTTCTCAATGTAATTGCTTGTACGTATTCCTTGGGATTCTGCTCTGCTTTACCCGGAAGTTGACCTTGCGTTCTGGATGAGGAAGCTGTTCCGCCTTTGTGTTCAAGCTGATGGATTCTACTTGTGAGAGCTTCAATCTTAGTCTGAAGGTCGTGGTGCGAGAAGTCGATTCTCCCATTGATCTCAGATAGTCGCTTGTTGAGATCCACGTTTCCGGTAGACTGTCCCTGAAGTAGTTGCTGAAGCATCTGCTTGACTCCAGGTTCTTGGGACCTTGCTTAGCCTCGAATCCAGGTGGAACAGAGGTGTTTTTCTGATAGCCTCCTTGGAATTTTTGTTGTACCCATCACGTGGTTTAGTTGGGTACATCTTTCCTTGACCAGACGTGTTGGCTTGAGGAGGATAGACTTGGTCCTGGGGGTTCTCTACATTCGTGCTTCGATAGGACATATTGGGGTTGTTCTTGTAGTAACCCTGGCTATGAATGTAGTTGACGTCCTCAGTGTAAAACTCCTCCTCTTGATCGTCATCACGTTCCTCCAGCATGTGTACCGACTGTTTTTGCTGGACTATAAGCAGTTTGTCAAGCTTGTCGTTCAGCACCTTCAGTTCCTTCTTGTGCTTTTCCTCTGCTTCGACGGATCCTCTGTTTGTGCGGTCATGATCTTCGCCGTATGTACCATTGCTCATTGCCATGTTTTCCACCAAAAACAGACCGTCGTCGACGTCTCTGGCCAAGAAGTTGCCTTGGCTTGCTGTGTCAAGCATCTGCCTAAGCGAGGCAGTACACCACGGTATAGAGTGCTTAAGAGTGACTCTTGAGAGAAACCGTGGTGTGGGCACTTCGACTGATATCCTTTGAAGCGTTCCCAGGCGTCTGTGAAACTCTCGCCGTGCTTTTGTGCGAAGCTTGAGATGTTGGTTCTGAAGCTTGCAGTTCTGACTGAGGAGAAGAACTTAGCCAAGAAGGCTTTCTTGCACTGATCCCAGCTTGTGATGGACCCTCGAGGTATCGTCTTTTCCCATTGGCGAGCTTTGCCATCAAGTGAGAATGGGAATAAACGAAGTTTGGTTGCGTCTTCGCTTACCCCATTCTGTGTGATCAAATCACATGCTCTGTCAAACTCGTCAAGATGGTCCAACGGGTCTTCCTCAGGTAGACCGTGATAGATCTTTTGTTGGACTTGATGCAGAATGTGCGGTTTGATTTCGAAGTTGTTGTGCACATTCGGCGGGGCTATGCCTTGACGGTTTTCGTGAGTGTTAGGTGCATCGCCGGCACCTATTTGACGGTGAGGTCGCAGAGGTGGGTTGTTTCGCTGACCACCTTGTTGTTCCGGTCCGGGTGGGAATCCTTCCTGTTGGGGTTGGGCTGCCATGTCCGGAACCTCTTGTCTTCTGGTTCGCGAAGTAACTCTGCGTGACCGTTTGTTTTGCTCTGCTTTGTCAAGATCGCTTGTACTTAGGAGGTTGTCTCGTCCTTTGGATCTGGTGTGCATACACCTGAGGTCAAAGATGAGAGGTTTCACAGAAAGTTAGCGACTTTAGGCAAGATAGAGCAAAACCGACTTAATCTAAGGTTTTTCTTGAAAACGAAATGCTTAAAAGTCTCCACTTTGGCAACGGCGCCAAGTTGATAAGTAGGATTTTTGTATCAACTACTCTCAATCCATACCACTCATGTCATTGTAGTACTTGAGATGTCAATCCAAGTGGAGATTTAAACTATCGAAATAAAGAAAAGGCAAAGATCAAGTTTTGATAAAAGATTGGGTTTTGTTTTGTAAAGATCTATGCTTTAAGCTAACAAGATGAAATAAAGATTTAAACTTTAACAATAAAAGATAAAGGAGGCGTCTTGGGTGAGATTAGTTGGGATCAAACGAGCTCAACCTTCCTTTCTCAACACACCAAGACTCAAGCTTTGTGCTTAGACTTTGGGTAAATCTGCCACTCTCGTGGTCAGATCGCTTTGCAAGCTGAGAATCCAAAGCTAGCTCTCACTAGTGGACTCAAAGTTACAAGCTTTCACAAGATCTAGTCTAAAAGTGCACAAGATACATCCCAACAACCAATCTCTTAGGTTGGGAATGTTTCTCTCTATCGCTAGCTCTCTTAGGCATTAACGCAAACACCTTCTAGGTGTACTAGCCTAGATTCGCGACTTCAAGTGATCAAGAAGAAGCCGAGATATAAAGCTCTAGCTAAAGAAAAGCTGGTCAAGGGAGATTAAGGAAGAGGTTAACAGGAAGCTAAAGCTCTGACCTTTCCTAATCTCACCCTCGAAACCTCTAAAGAACTACTCGCTACTCATACTCGAACCGAAAGCAAAGAGGTAAAGAAAGCTAGAAATCATCATTAAGACAAGATTAGCAAACTAAGTACTTCTTAAACTTAAAAGATTCAAAGTAAAAGCTTACAAAAGATCTCCAAGAACAAACTGTTTTTCTTGGAGAGAAACTGGTTACAAGATAAAGATTGCCTAAAATTAGGTCTTAAAGGTTTATATAGAGAAGGGAAAAGTGTATCCTTTGGTCAACTTTTTGCTTTGACTTCACAGCAGCTCACTTCCTCAAGCACTCTGTCCTTTTGCTCAAGGCTCTGTTCCGTCTTGCTTGTTTTGCCATCCGATTACTCCGATCTCCTTCTGGTCCATCTCCGATCATCACCTCCGGTCCCTCCTTCGCCATAAGCTCCGAATACCTGATAAATGCACCCCAAATGCAATGGAAATGCAAAATGCTATCCTAAAGGCTAAATGATCCTAAGTAGACTAAAGCTACACTAAATGTTATGAAATGGACTCAATTATACACAGAACTATGCAGTATGAGAGGCTAAATGTATGCAAATGTTGAATACATCACAGACCAAAATTATCGTTGTAAACATACAATTGTAATTTGTAGTATAGTATTTTTCATAGTAGAAATCGATTTGAATTTGATGTAACTTTTTTTTTATATCGTTATGGTGTTTACTTCATTAGAAAATAGTAGTCAAAATACTGATCAAAGTTCTTTAAAGAATAGTTTTCAGTCAAGAGATGATGAATGTAACAAAACAAAATCGAAACACACATCAAAGTTGATGAATGGAACGTTTATTCTCTTCTTTTTTTGGTGGAGGTATATTTGTAGCATATTTAAATATCTTTATACTTTGATTGACATAATAGGTCGAAAGTTAGATTGTGAAAAATTATTTGGGGCTCAAAAGTATTTGATGATAAGGGTTAAAGTTGGGAGAGATTCTTCTTTCTTTGTGACAATACTTTAGCGTGTTTAAAGTAAAGAAAGGAATATGTTCTCTTGACATCGAAATTTCTCGAATGGTCACCAAAGAAATGTGGTATTTTTTGCTTTAAGCCATACTACTTTGATTCTTCATCGATCTTACACAGCTACGATAAATGATACTTTATAAAAACATATGTTGTTTTCCTTGTATAGCTTTTATCTTTAATTAGTTACTAATTTTATTTTCTTTTGTTTGTTAAAGGACAAGAAGGTAGCTTGAGAGAGATGCTTAAGCATTCAGTTAGCTTGATGGTTCATCGACCAAAATCTGATTAGCTCATTTGACATCTTTAGTACTTGGCCTCTATGATCTTTCGCGTCCATCAACAGTATATCCTCCATTGCATATTTGGACTTTTGAGTTGGTTTAATATGTGATATGTCTTCTTCCTCAAGTCGAGCCATCGTAAACAAAAGGACTACTATCAAGGACATTCGGAGATTCATATTCTTATTTGTAGTTTGTGGAGTTTTGATTGAGAAGAAAAGAGCCGAGTAAACAAATTTTGCAAGCATGTATGACAAAATAATCAACAGTTTACATTAACAAGAAAAGGATACGAGTTTTCAATTCATGTATTATATCTGTTTTTTTAAGAAAAGGAAGAAAATAGGTGTGAAAGGAATAGCGTAAATGCAGACTTGAATCAGTCTTGTTTATTTTGACTCTTTGCGCAAGCAATTAGACTATTGATGAGAGATAATCCATCCATGCATAACTCCTTTTTGTGAAAACATCCATGCATATCTCGTCATCATATAAACATTGGAATAAAATATTTTTCATCAGAGTTGATAATTAATTACTATAAACCGGTTAAAGTAGTAAATATTAACAACAAAAGGTGTATATAGAAAAAAAAATCATTTTTTTTAAAAATTTAGATGTAGTTAATAATAATTTACTAAATGGATTTATTTTCTCATGATATTTTTTAGAAATAATATTTAATTAAAAGTCCAGAATATGTAGTTATTTTAAAAGAATCATAATATATATAAATTATATATATAATAATATAATTTATTATTAATACTAAGAGTCTAAGACTATATATGACTCATATTTAGTTACCTTTTTAATACTTTGAGTGAGATTAAATCAAATCAGGAAAAAACAAATAATCCAATATATTAATAACTCTGCTTAATTCTCGCTTTGTTTGATTTTGAGGGAAAAAAGAGGGACAATTTTGACAAACAAAAAAATGAACGAAAAAGCTTCGAAGAATTTTGTATGAAGCTAATTTCTCCGTGATTTTTTCTCGTCGACTTTCGGAAAAGAAAAAAAGGTTGAAACTTTTTGGTCTCTCTGGTCAAAATTGTGGTTTGGTTGAGCGCACCGACGACAATCGCATTAAGCTTTATTTTGTCAAATTGGATCTGGCCACAATCATTTGCACCAACTCTTCCCCTTTTGTGCTGGCTCGAAACGTGTATTGATCTGGAGGCATTGTTGACGCTTTATTGAATTGGTCTCATTCAGGGGACATTGCATCGAAGTCAGCTCCAAAATTTATAACCTTTATCAGGGTTGTTGAGTTTTTGTGTTAAAGTTTCGATCTTGATCGAACATTCAAAAAAGCTGTGAAAATTCGTCTTGCTGTTATATTGGGAAATTTGATCTTAAAGCCCTGGCCTTTTGGAGTAATCTGATGAAATGAGAAGCAATAGATATGCTTGGAATGATTCGAGGAGGAATGGGTGATCATAGTTGGGCTCGTTTAGTTTTCTGGTTGATTCTGATCTCTGGGTTCTTGGTGCTCACCTTGGAAGAGAGCTCAGAAAAAGATGAGACTTTTCTTACCCAATTCGTGGCTCCATCAACAGGGAAGGTCAATGCACAAATGGTAAATATTCCAAGCTCGTTTGATTCTTTTTAACATCATAACTAACTGCCATGTCTGATGGGACTTACCTGTCAGGGTTTAAAATTGTATAAGCTAAGAAAATTCTGTAGCTCTCTAGTATACTTTTATGACGAGATTCTTGCTTAAAGTTCGGTTTTAGAGACTAAAGATTGCATAGTTTGTATTCCTTGGAGGAATGTAGATTGTATGAGAGAAGAGAATTAAGATCGTTACTAAATGTTTGTAGAGTGTCCTGCATATAGAAGAAACTCTATGGTTTTCTAATTTGTGTCAGTCATGTAATATTCAGTGAACATTTTGTTGCTGCCATAGTTTTAGGTTCATGCTCGTCAAGATCTTGTGTTTCAAGTTTGTATGGTCTGTTTGTATCAAGTTGAACGAAAGCTCCAGACTTTTAGTGTAGCTTATAATGTTGTTTGTCTCTTATCTTTTGTACAATGTTTGACAGGTAGAAACATCATCATGGGCGCAGCGATGTTGGCAAGATTCAGTTTGTGTGAAGGAAGCTGTCTCAGTATTCAATTTATGTTTTCACGGATCAAAGGATCATTTGGAGCTCTTTGGTTTGAAGCATTCCCATGTGAAGCAGACTCTTCTTGATTGTATCCAAGAACAAGGGAAGTTGAATGGTCATAACCTCAAGTCTCTCGAGCTCTTGTCGTCTATGATTGATACTCAGAGGAGAATTCTAGCTTCTAGACCTGTCACAACTCTTTCTCCTTCCCCTTCCCCTTCCCGTCCTCCTCCTAAGCGCAGTCGGCGCCCACCTGCTCGTAAACGATCCCCACCTCCTCCGCGGAATTCGTCTTTTCCACCGTCAAGATCTCCACCTCCTCGTCCTCCTCCTAAGAAAAAAGGTTCTAAAAACTCAACTTCAGCTGCGAAGAAGAAGAAAGAGGAACATGAGAAAACAATCATCATGGCGGTTGTTGCGACTGCAGTTTCTACGTTTCTGCTGGCTGCATTGTTCTTCTTGTGTTGCACCAGGTGTTGTGGAAGAGGTTCAGGAGGCCGGAAAAACGATGAGCGGCCTCTTCTCAGTTTAAGCAGTAGTGATTACTCTGTTGGTAATAACATCTCCACTTTCTCATAATACTAATCTAACAGGAAGTTTCTTAAAGCCTCCACTTTTCTCTCTTCAGGTTCCTCCATCAACTATGGTGGTTCTGTCAAAGGAGGAAAGGTGGACCATCAATCTTATAACATTTACTCAAACCAAGGAAGAATGTCGTCTTTCGATGGAAGTAACTCTGACAATTCGGATTCGTTAGAGGAAACACACGAAGGAATGCATAATAATACTATTAGCAGTCATGGGATTCCGCCATTGAAGCCTCCACCTGGAAGAACAGCTTCTAAACTTTCAGGGAGGCCTCCTTCTGGTAAAGTGGAGCCTCTTCCAATGGAACCACCCAAATTTCTTAAGGTGTCTTCAAAGAAAGGTGCTGCTCCTCCACCACCAGTTCCAGTTCCAGCTCCAGCTCCAGCACCAGCACCGCCAATGCCATCTTCTGCTGGTCCTCCACGGCCACCTCCTCCAGCTCCTCCTGGCTCTGGTGGGCCCAGGCCACCACCTCCTCCTGGACTAAAAGGACCACGTCCTCCTGGACCACCTCCACCAATGAGCCGGGGTCCGAAAGCTCCCCAGCCGTCTTCTGGTCCAGCAGATCCATCAGATGATGATGCTCCCAAAACAAAGCTGAAGCCGTTTTTCTGGGATAAAGTGCAAGCAAACCCAGAACATTCAATGGTTTGGAATGATATAAGATCAGGATCTTTCCAGTAAGTCACAGCTTTGGAGTTGTTAGCACTTTTTTTCCTTCTTAAAAATGTATGACTTTGGTACTGTTGCTGAATGAAACTTACTTTTTGATGCTTTTTCAGGTTCAATGAAGAGATGATAGAGTCGTTATTTGGATATGCAAATGCAGACAAGAATAAAAACGAGAAGAAGGGATCCTCTGGACAAGCTGCTTTACCTCAGTTTGTTCAGATTCTTGAACCAAAGAAAGGACAAAATCTATCGATTCTCTTGCGTGCTTTGAATGCCACAACTGAAGAAGTGTGTGATGCACTTCGTGAAGGTAAACCTTCTCTTTCTTCTTTTTTTTTTCCAATGAGGAATAGATTGAATTTAAGTTCATGCAACATTCTCCAATGTGTTCTCTAACATAATCGTTCTTGGGATCAGGGAATGAGCTGCCTGTAGAATTCATTCAGACTCTGTTAAAGATGGCACCAACACCGGAAGAAGAACTAAAGCTTAGGTTATACTGTGGTGAAATAGCTCAACTGGGATCAGCTGAACGATTCCTGAAAGCAGTAGTTGATATCCCTTTCGCTTTCAAGCGTCTAGAGGCACTTCTATTCATGTGTACACTCCATGAAGAAATGGCCTTTGTCAAAGAATCGTTTCAGACATTAGAGGTACATTTCCTTCTTTCACAAAAACTATGTTCTGAAAAAAGTCTCTTGCTTTTAAGCTTTCTCTTGCTTCTTCTCTGATCTAAATGCATCTACTTTGGTGTACATGGAAGGTTGCTTGTCAAGAACTTAGAGGAAGTCGGCTGTTCCTGAAGCTCCTAGAGGCAGTTCTCAAGACCGGAAACCGAATGAATGATGGCACATTTAGGGGTGGTGCTCAAGCTTTCAAGCTGGACACTCTTTTGAAACTAGCAGACGTGAAGGGAACTGATGGGAAGACAACTCTCCTCCATTTCGTTGTTCAAGAGATAATTAGAACCGAAGGTATGAGAGCTGCACGTACTATCAGAGAGAGCCAAAGCTTCTCAAGCGTCAAAACAGAGGATCTAATGGCGGAGGAAACCACTGAAGAGATGGAAGAGAATTACCGAAACCTCGGACTTACAAAAGTTTCAGGCTTGGGCAGTGAGCTAGAACATGTGAGGAAATCTGCAAACATAGATGCTGATAGTTTAACAGGGACGGTTCTTAAAATGGGCCACTCCTTGTCGAAAGCTCGAGACTTTGTGAACTCGGAGATGAAGAGTTCAGGGGAGGAGAGTGGGTTCCGTGAAGCCCTTGAAGATTTCATTCAAAACGCTGAAGGAAGCATCATGTCGATTCTCGGTGAAGAGAAGAGGATAATGGCGCTGGTGAAGAGTACAGGTGACTATTTCCATGGGAAAGCAGGGAAAGACGAAGGCTTGCGTCTGTTTGTGATCGTGCGAGATTTCTTGATAATCTTAGATAAGTCTTGCAAAGAAGTCAGAGAGGCAAGAGGAAGACCCGTGAGGATGGCTAGAAAACAAGGCTCAACGGCCTCAGCAGCCTCAGCTTCCTCTGAAACTCCAAGACAGACGCCTTCGTTAGATCCTAGACAGAAGCTGTTTCCAGCTATTACAGAGCGACGTGTGGATCAGTCTAGTTCAGATTCAGACTAAGGAAGTAACACAATCTTGGGGTTTCGTAACCTGTTTAGGACATAAATCTTCTGATGATAAATTTTTTTTCTGGTGAGAGTGGAATGGCGATTTCTCGCTGAGAATGTCACAAAGGAGCTGAGGTTAAAGCTAAGGAGTGGCTCACACTCTTCACCTTTAGTTTTAGAAAACACATTTTTCATTATCTTGTTGCCCATAGAAGTGTACCTTTGTGTTTATCTGTGTAACATTATTACTATCAATATACTTTATAACATTCATTTTTCAACAAAACTTTCAAATCCAAAAGTACTGGTGATTCAGATTGTAAAAAGAGGCTCTTTCATCTCATTGATTTGTAGATAAACACAGAAGCAGCTTTGAAAGAACATTCTGATTTTGTAAAATACTTTCATATATTCACACAAACTGAAACAAAGATGTCCAAACTAACAAAGCCCTGAGCAATTGAAAGGCAAAACAGAACAAAATGGTTACTAGCTATAGTAGTTATTAGTTTATTTGATCTGAAGAGAGAGACGTGTTCTGTAATTTTGTGTTAAGAGACCTAATCTTCTTGAGGCTTTGAAGGTCCAGCCTTCTTGGGGAGAAGGAGATTGTGGATGTTAGGCATCACTCCTCCATTGGCAATAGTCACATCTCCAAGGAGCTTGCTTAGCTCCTCATCGTTTCTCACTGCAAGCTGGATGTGACGAGGAACGATACGTGTCTTCTTGTTGTCTCTTGCTGCATTTCCAGCGAGTTCAAGAACCTACAGAGAGAGATTTAATAAACAGGTTTCAGTCTCAACCGAGACAGAGTTGAACATTTCCAAATGATTAGATTCTCACTCAAATCTGGAAATGTTATCTGTGATGATAAGAACAAACTTTCCAAATTGAGATACTTCAACAAATTAATTTAGTTTCCAAATACAGAAAGTCGAAAACTTTAATTGATTCAGAGGACAATTTCAGTATCAACAATACCAAATATTACAGAAGGAGCCTGTGAATTCAATTCGATAATCAACAATCCAAAAACTACAAAAAATTGCACAATTAAGAACTCTGATAAATCAATTCAAACACCGATTTAAACGAATTGAGAAAAAAACGAAAAAAAAAATCCAAGTCACTAGTTACGATCTAATTACATGGTGAGTGAAATTCCCAAAATTTGCATGCCATTCGAAAAAAAATATAAGAACCCTAGATTGATCATAGGTCGCAATAGCCTCAGATCACGCAAAAACAGAGAGATTGGACTAATCAATTAGGCAACGGAATGAGAAAGAGAGAGAGAGAAGATATATTCACCTCGGCGGCGAGATATTCTAGGACGGCGGCGAGGTAAACCGGAGCACCAGCTCCAACACGTTCAGCGTATTTACCGGCTTTGAGGAATCGAGCGATACGACCGACCGGGAATTGAAGACCAGCCTTGCTGCTCCGAGATGTGGCTTTCTTCGCCCCACCGGATCCAAGAGTTTTTCCGCGACCCGCCATTTCTCAACAACCAAGGAGCTTCTTTTCTACCGAAAATTTCTGCAAAAAGGAACGAAAATCGAAAACTGTATTGACGAAGCACCAAATGGAGAAGATAACGAAACTCGTGAGTTTATATATATTTACGATGGAGAATAAGTTAAGTTACTGACCAATAAGAATACAGTACGCAGATCGAAGAATGTAAACCGTCGATTGTAGACAAATGAAAGGCTGAGATTTTAAGTTTTTGCTCCCACCGCTTGACTGTGCGAGGGAATTTCCAAAAAAAAAAGGCAAAATCAAATATGGGCCTTTAAAGTGATTTTAAACTTATCTTAAAGCCCACGGAACTATTGTGATGTTTGAAACTTTATTATCAAAAAACATTTAAAGAAAAAAAAAGAATTTGCATGTTCTATTCTGGCAACATTGATTGATCCAAGTAATAAGATTGGGGCAGACCAAGTCAATGTGGTGTGGTCGAAATGATGGTCCTGTTGGATTGGGATTTAGGGCAAAACTGGGAAACCCAGACAGGACATAACTATCAATATGCTTTCAAAATTCAATTTCTAATTTAATGTCCTCCCTTTCAATTCAATAAGCCTACAACGACACCCACACCTACCTTTCAATATATCTACCATCTTGCGTTATCTACAAACAATATTAAATGCACTTTCATCCTTCAGATTTAAGTTATTATGTTATGTTCCTTAACAAACCTGTTATTGTCAATCCTCTAAGTTTGAAAACCTTATGATGTAGAGAGAGAGAGAGTTATAAATTCTGTTTATTAATTAGAATGATCAAGATATGTAGTGTATTAAGAAAGAGTATAGTATAAATGTATAAATACAAAAAAGAAGTTATATTCTTATAATATACTGTAATGTACAGTACATTGAAATGAATACTATCATCCAAGAATTGTCAGAATGCTTCATTTGCTCATCTGGTCTTTTAATGACTGAATTGACAGGTGCTAGCGGAAAGAATTGAGCTGAAAATCGATGTTCCTTTTCAATTTATTTCAAAATTAAATTTCCATAGCCATTGATTAGTAACTATCGTTTGGTTGTCACTTGTTACTGAACAACAATTTGTCATCATTACATAGATTTAACCTATATATGAACATAGTGAGTGACTACATAGTTTTATCCCGACTAAGTTTCAGCCATTATACTTCATATAGAATCAACTCTCCAATATTCATTTGTTTATTTTGTAGTACTTTTTTTTTTTGGTTTTCCTACTTGACGACTAAACTAATCGTGTTATAATCTGTTAAATCCTGGAAATCATTAATTATTCAATGTGAATAACTGAAGTCTGAAGATAAACTTATTAGGCCGGTGAACCTGCCCACACACAATCTCATTGATTGACGTCCTTATTAGTTACTGTATGTAATTAAATTTTGGAAGTGTGTGATAAGAACTCAAGATTCTCTACACGGAACTATGGAAACAAAGATCGTGGATGTATCTTTTTGGAACCAAAACAAAATTATTGCGAGTTACTTACGATTTTTGGTTTAAGATTAAAAGAGAGGCTATGAATAATACTCCTTGATTGTTATAGTTAATGCAAGTTCATGAAATTTATCATTTTAAAATGTATGTAAAAAATATTGTATACAGTACTTCAATCCTTCATGATCATGATCCTGAATTTCTGATCCATGAACGTGTGAAGTCTTTTTTACACTCATAGTTATAGATTCGCAATACAGTAAATGAAGGGACATTCTCTCGTGTTATTACATCGGTGAGTTGAGACATTATAGACCTCTTTTTGTTTCAAATGAACGTACATGCCTAATAAAACTAAAATGTATTTTTGTTTTATTACGTCTCCTTTTTTATATATATCTCATTTAATGTAAAATCAACTGTATCTTCATAAGACAAAAATAAAAGAAGAAAAATCAAATTCACTTGCCTATTTTCCTTCTTCTTCTTCCTTTTTCTAAAAATTACAAAAATCCCTCCCAATAAAATCCCAAAAATCTCAGAAGAAGATAGAGAGAGAGAGAGAGAGAAAGTGAGATTACATCAACAATGGACGATTCAAGCACAAGAAGCCAAAAGAAGAAGAAGAAGCTTCAAAGAGACAACAACAACAACAGCAAAACCATTAATCCAAAGAACAAGAACAACATCCCAACTGTTTGGTTCTCGCTCAAGAAATCTCTCCACTGTAAATCCGAACCATCCGATGTCCACGACCCCAAATCCACAAAACACCTCTCCTCAATCTCCACCAAGAGAATCTCCGGCGGTGTCAACGCCGGCATCGCCGCCGGAGTAGGATGCGGCGGTGGCTTATCCGGATGTTCAAGATCGATAGCGAATCTCAAAGACGTAATCCACGGAAGCAAACGGCATTTCGAGAAGCCGCCGATAAGTAGTCCTCGTTCTATCGGAAGCAACGAGTTTCTCAATCCCATAACTCACGAAGTTATCCTCAGTAACTCGACTTGCGAGCTCAAGATCACCGGCGTCGGAGACATGACTTCACCGCTCGGAGCAGCGGAATCCGGCAGTGGCGGAGGAGGAAACGGAAACGGTCGTTCCACCACGTTTGTGGGGATGTTGAGGCCAGGAACGCCGATGCATTATCTAAATCACTCGGCTTCTTACCGGAGCCAAGCGTCGTCGACGCCGCCGGGAAGAAAGGGCTCGTTTAATTCGTCGGAGAGAGACGGAAGAGGAGGAGGAGGAGAAACGTTAGGGTTTCACACAAACCGGAGAGTTTCTCTGGAGATGAACAGAGATTCAGCTACTAATGGTGGCAATTCCTCTGTTTCTTGCCATAAATGTGGTGAACAGTTTAATAAACTCGAAGCTGCAGAAGCTCATCATCTCTCCAAACACGCCGGTAAACAATTCAAATCTCCCAAATTTTTAGTTTCGCCATTGAAATTATGCAATTCGAGTTTCTGGAAAAACATAAAGTTTTCAACTTTTGGGACAGAAATTCCCAAAATTTCGAATTTTAATGCAATTAGGTTGCAAAGATCTGAACTTTATCAAAAAGTTGAATTTTTCACTATTGAAATGATGCGATTAGTGTTTTAGAGCGAAAAAGTGTTCAAATTTAGCAATTCGGATTTTGAATTATGTAAGTTTAGGTTTTAAAGTTTTCAACTTTATGAAAATTGCAGTGACGGAGCTAGTGGAAGGCGATTCGTCGAGAAAGATCGTGGAGATAATCTGCAGAACGAGCTGGTTAAAGTCAGAGAACCAATGCGGAAGAATCGACCGGGTCTTGAAAGTGCACAACATGCAGAAAACGCTGGCTCGGTTCGAGGAATACAGAGAGACGGTGAAGATCAGAGCGAGCAAGCTCTCGAAGAAGCACCCGAGATGTCTCGCCGACGGGAACGAGCTTCTCAGGTTCCACGGAACAACAGTCGCTTGCGGTTTAGGGATAAACGGGTCGACGAGTCTCTGCACGGCGGAAAAATGCTGCGTCTGCCGGATTATACGGAACGGGTTCTCGGCGAAACGGGAGAAGAACAACGGGATTGGGGTTTTCACGGCGTCGACGAGCGGGAGAGCGTTTGAGTCGATATTGGTCAACGGGGATGTTGATCGGACGGTGAGGAAAGTGTTGATTGTGTGTAGGGTGATCGCCGGGAGAGTGCATCGGCCGGTGGAGAATGTGGAGGAGATGAATGGGTTGATGAGTGGGTTTGATTCATTGGCCGGGAAAGTTGGGTTGTATACAAATGTGGAGGAGCTTTATTTGCTTAATCCTAGAGCTTTGCTTCCTTGCTTTGTGGTAATATGCAGATCCTAGAAAAAAATTAGCAATTTTTGTTTCCGGAACTATTATTTGTTCATAATTTTGTGTACCGTATAATGAGAATTGAAATCAAAAGAATTTGGAATCTAGAATCATTTATTGCCTTTTTACCATTTTTGTTTTGAATCTAAAATTTAATAATTGTACTTGATCGGGTAATGTATTAAGATTTGCTGTAGATTTTTCATTTTTGTTTTAGCCTACAATTTCATTTTCAACTTAAACATTCTTCACTAAAAGAAATTATATTTTACTTGTCAATGGCTTCACAAGGTTTGCCAATAAGAATCTCCATCTCTTTAACTGTGTGTGCAAGGTGAATTTTGGGATTCAACTTTGATTCTTTTTCTTCTGCCAAGTTTTCAGTGTTGTGTTATTTTCTAATCTATCTTACCTAGACAGACAAAAAAAAAGAAGATATTTTTGTTGTTCATGTTATGTTTTCGATCAAATTTGTATTTTAGCGTAAATGTGAGAATCAATAGATGTCAAGTGTGTCAGAGTGGGAATTTAGTTTCACGGGTGGCCTGTTGGTATAACTGCTAAATAAAAGTTCATTCAGTAGTAAAAAGTTTAACAATGGAACTTTTGTTTCGACGACGAGAAAACTTATTCAAAAATTTGGAATATGAATTTTTCATGTTTGGTTGAATGTTCAATATGGAACACTAACGTTATTTTAGTGTTTTGATATTTTTAGCTTCTTACCTTACATATAATCTGTAATAGAAAGTACAATAATATATTCATATATACAATTTACAAGCTACTTTATAGAATGATAATTCTTAGAACAGGAATTTGATATAGTACATTAACCAATTCATATACTCATTTTCGTTTTCTTTTGGAATTATCCCCTTTCAGTTCAGTCCTAGATTACGTACAACATTGTTTTAATGAAAAGACATGGGAAGTAAGAACAAAAAACAACGTTAATGATAATTACGCATTTTGTTAAAACGAATAAAAATGGTCCATGGACAAAGCTTACGTCAAAGGTTACGACAAAATTCTATCCCATGCAAACAAATTAGTTTGGAGCTTTTAATATCTCTATCTGCAAAAGCCACCCACTCATCAATATCCGCTGAGAGAACAACAAATCTGAATCTGTGAGGTGTGAGCCCAGCAATAACCCAAAGTTCAAATCTTGAAATTTCGAATTTAAAAAGAAATGAAATATACAGTATAGATCGACTAGTCGATTAGTTATAAAACATTAGGGCATGCAAACTATTTCTGACATCTATATATACGTTTTGAACTTTGATCCATTATCAGTTAACTCTGTTATTGTAGTTGTTTTACTCTATAATCTTTTGGGTTAATCATTACATAGTAACAACTACTATATTAATTAACACAAATTTTGTAAAGTATGTATATAATATATTGGAATGAATCACAACAAGGCCTGATATTGACAGTGTATCAATTTCAACCAAAGTAACGGTGGGATCACATACCACATGACGTCTCGAAGACAATTGTATCTGCACATACCTTTTTTTAATTCTGCACTCGACAACAATCTATATATATCGTCATTTTCGGATCTTTTATATAATGAAAAACTTAATCCTATCTATTACGACGTTCGAAATATGTGAAATATCCAATGTAATAACTAACTATGGACGTATGGTATTTGATGTAATGTTTTAGTTATTCTTTGAGATATTTTTCACGTCACGTATGCCAATGACTCGGAATAAGTAAGTAAATTAAAAAAAAAACGAACGAGCACTAGTTTACTCAACATCGCGTGCATATGATATGCCTTGGATATGTTTGTCAATAATAATGTATCACCACTTCTTGGTTGGGGATGAGAAAATTATCATCTTATAAGCAACATCAAGATTTGACCAATTTAATTGATGATCAATATGTCCTTAGAAATAATTTTCTTTCTTTGTAAGTATGGTTTAAAGGTAGCTGTGGCCTGTGGGCAAACAGAAAGCGTTGATGCTTACATGTTTTATTCACAAGGATGCATGTGTTTCTTTTTAAAAAAAAACGTCAAGAATTTTAATTTCATACACCTTCCATGAGGTTTCATCTACTAAAAAAACCAGATATGATAGTACAAGCTTGTGATGATTCTAAAGGCATGGTATATATATTATGATGGAGCGAAAGTTACCAAGGCACGGATCCGTTAAATTCATAGAAAACTTAACAATAGAACCTTCTTCGAATTCAAGGACCGCAAGAAAAAATTATTTTACCTTTTGGCCACACCTCTCCATGAAGCTTTCGTATACAGGGAAGACAGATTTGGCGATGGAACTGATGGTTTCAAAGCCATCTTTTGCCAACAAAAGTAAACACATCCGGGTTAAGTCCTTTTCATCTCGCTGTCTAGGACCATCAGAACCACCAAGTTCAGTTAGCAACGTTTGATCCTGATCTTGTTCGTGTTGCTGGAAGAAAAGGTAGAATTTCGCATAGTCCTTCAAATTTTAAACCATCACACCATTAAATGAGTCCAAATATTTCATAATGTCACATATCAGTAGTCCCATTATATTAGTTTGTACAAATCGTATCCCAAACAAACAAAAAAGCTTATTTGTTATCCGCATACTTGGAGCTTCGAAACCAGTTACGGAAATGACCCTAGACTAGACGAGAACTCATCACTTATGTATGTGTCAACCGACAATTATGGCGGCTTTGTTCGGTAATTGATAAGCCGCCTTTGTGTGTGTGTGTGTGTGTGTGTTCTTTTTTTTTTTTTTTTTTTTTTACTGAAACAGCCAAACAGGCCTTTGTTTTCCTTTTTGTAGCCGCCTTTTTTGTTTCTTTCTTGTTTCTACGCCACTGACCAATTTAATTGGTGATGATCAAGTCAATAGACTCACTCAACACATAAGAAAATAAAAATATAATAATATAACGAAAAAACTTGGAATCGTTTCTTCTTGGATTAATCCTTTACAAATAAATGTATTTTAAGCTTAAAAGACTTTTGACAGTCTTATAGGTCAATTACTCTATTTCCACTGATTCATACATTAGGTGAGAAGCCGCCTTTGGGTTCTTTTCTTTTTCTTCTTTTAGAAACCGGCCTGTGTTTTTCTTTCTAGTTTCCACGTAAAACCGCAACAAACCAAATTTAACTGGTGATGGTTTTAATACTCGTTAAATGAAAAGAAAAACTATATAAATAAGAGTGCTTGGACTCGTGTTTTAATCGTTTCAAATATCTCTCTTTTATTATTTGTAAGTATGGAACTAAAATTGCTTCTGGTTACTCAATCCGGTAGCGTTGATGCGTTGTATTCTCTTATTAAAGAGGATCCATGCATTCTTCAGAAAATCGATGATTTACCTTTCATCCACACACCACTCCATGAAGCTTCATCTACCGGGAAGATGATTTGGCAATGGAACTAATGGTCCTAAAACCATCTTTTGCCAAGAAACTAAACGAGGATGGGTTTAGTCCGTTACATCTTGCTGTCGAGAACAAGCAAGCTGAGTTAGCACTAGAGCTAGTCAAGTTTGATCCTAGTCTTGTTCGTATTCGTGGAAGAGGAGGTAGGTTTTACACTTTTACTTCAATAGTTTAATCCTTATTTGTTCTCCGAATATGTTTGATATTGTAAGTTTTCAACAAATATATAACATCCAGTTACTTGACTATAGATTTTTGTTTTCTTTTTTTTTATTTTGTTCATAACGACAGGTATGACAGCATTGCATCTTGTGGCAAAGGAAGGTGACGTCGATCTTCTCACAGAGTTTCTTCAAGCATGTCCTGAGAGCATTAGAGATGCGAATGCAAATGGAGAAACTGCTTTACACATAGCAGTCATGAACAAAAAATATGAAGAGCTCCAAGTCCTCACTGGGTGGATGCAAAGAAGGCGCAAAAGTGATGATGGCTACAATGAGGATCACGTCATGAACAAACGTGACCGTAAAGGCAACACGGCCTTGCACCTAGCGGCGTACGAGAATGATCACAAGGTATATAAAAGTAGCACAAATTATTTGTGACAACACTTCCTTAAGTAAATTCAACATTATGTTTGGGTTTTCCTTTCCAGTCTAGGGTTTAGACTTCCTTCATTGGAAAAGGGTTTGAGTCATTTTGATATTAAATTTCTGTTGTTATTGGAAAATCAAGTTAGTGATGTTACTTTTGAAACAAAAACTACAAAATATGCTATTTTTGGAGAGTTTCCCTTAGTAATATTCATAACATCTGTGAATGAAACTCCTTCAAATGTTAGACTCTCGTCTTCTTATAACTATATATGATAGATAGATAGATATATCTTTTCTAATAAATGGTTGTTGTGAACATTTATACGTACAGGCAGTCAAACAGCTGTTGAAATGCATGTCTTTGAACCGAAACATCAAGAACAAAATAGGTATGACAGCCCTTGATGCCTTACGAGCCAGTGGCTCTCACAACATGAACAAAGCTACTGAGAAAATCATAATAAGCAGGTGGGTAAGACTGGTGAATCTCTATCCGAAAGCGAGAAATGTCTGTCTTCTTGAGAAAACCGGTCACTTTCCGGGAGTATTGCTCAACGGGTATGGCACGTTACAGGAGCCGCATGTCAGACGGAGCAAGAAACTCTCTTCTAGTGATAACAGCTCTGATCATCACAGCTACTTATCAGACAGCATCACAACCTGTAGACAAAGCGAAAACAACTAGATTTCGGATTTCATATCAGAGATTGTGTTACTATGGGGATTCAACACTACAGCGTTTCTATTGTCCATTGCCTTGACGTTTATACTCTTACCAGTTGGTAGAGCATACACTTGGTGGTATATCTTCATCACGGTGCCTCTCGTATGCTCTTACGTGATTTCCGTGTACAAAAAGTATTCTCCATCAATATTCTTCTACATGTATGTGATCGTTGCATTGGGATTTCTCATATACATGCTTGTGTTCTACGTGAGGTGGAAGCGTACCACACAGAAGAAAGCACCAAATCCCAAAACCGAGCTGGTTTCTGAAGGCTCCAAGAGGACCATGGTTTAGCCACATCTCAAGCGTTTGTACTTTTGTTTCCTGTAAAACTTGTGTGTTTCATAGGTTAAGGATTTTATCTTTTTGAATAACTAACCTCTTTAAGGTTCAACGTAAGCTTTAAGTAAGGAGGAATAAGAAGTGGTTGTTTGGTAGAAATTTTGTTTTAAAGGTTGGTTTGGATTGCTCAATCAAATAACACTGATTCTTATATGCTTTTAACCACAAGGTTGCATATATTCTTAAGAGACAGGTCGACATTTTACGTTTCATACACCCCATCATAAGAACGCTATTTATGACACAGTATAGCTTCTACGGTTTTACAGACCTTTTTCTACCCATTATCTTTTCTTGATCAAGTTAACAAATTATATTCTGAAACAAATAATATAAAGTTACTTGATGAGATATTTTTTAGCTGTTGTCTAAATTATCTCATGAGGACAGGTATGACACCTTAGCATCTAGTGGCGAAAAAGGTGACGCTGGCCTTCAGCTTCTTAAGAGTTTCTCCTTGTATGTCGTGAAAAACTCTGTAAAAACCGGCTTAGAAGACAATTCATGAATGTGCCAAGAGATTTAAGAATTAAGAAGATAGAGAAGAAAACCTAGTAATGTAGATCTAATTCTCTAATATAACTTTGAAGAAAACTGAGCTCAAACTATGAAGCACCTGATGTAACAATGACTTTTCATTAAATTTAATTTTAGGATTTTATGTATATATTGATTAAAAAGTTTTTCTTACGTTTGGCTGCCACCAATAGATGTTTTTTTTTTGTCGATCAACCAATAGATGTTTTCAAGAACAAATCTTTTATATTGTTATGATTTGTTTCTGGTTTGCAATCATTATTAGAGAATTGAGTTGATGGCAATCACATAAATACCAGCTCAACATATTTCACGAGAGAGTTTTTATTTGTATGACAGATTCCATGAAATATTATACCGCCGGTCTATACACGTTGTTTACCTCTTTTTTTTTGGTGATCGAACGAGGATTTTTTTGTGTGAAATAATTGTGTAGAGGACATTGTTTTGTGGTGTGTGTTTGACTGTTTTCAGTGTCCAAGAAAAGCAGATTTTTGTCTAATATCCGAATTTGGCCGAGAAACCAAATTCTGAATTCACGATTATCAAGAAACACCAAACGCGAAATCCAGAGTTTGCAAAATCGAAAGGCACCAAAGCTATATTATATGTTCTGATCCTGGGTTTGAAGGATATACGGTTTTAGCCTAAAACCTTCTAGTACTATATTTATGGCGAACTCATAGTTTTAGGTAATAGAACTAAACGCAAGTGAACCGGCGTTACAAAATGCCAGCATATATCACAATTGTATTTTCTGTCACGAAAAGCTTTGAACTGTCAAACTTTAAAAAACTTGTGTTTCGATATTTCACTCCACAAATAAATGAGTATTCTTGATTTGTGAGTGCATTAGGTTAAAGATATATATTAATGAATAATGATAACGATCGAAAACAACTTTAGTGAAGGACCTTAACCATGGTTAAATAGTCTCTTAGTGGTCATGATTGTATGGTCTTGTAGACATATGTCTAAGGAATTGACACCTCTGTCTCCGCGTTCCTGTCCGGTTTCCTCCTTGTCGAGCTTCACAGAGTCTTTAAGTTAAAACCACCATCATTAAAATAACTCAAAAGATTCTCATAACGTCACATATCAGTAGTCCCATTAGTTTGTGGACTTAAATCGTGTCTAAAACAAACAACAAATAAACTTATGTTATCCGCATCCTTGGAGTTTTGTACCACCAGCTGGTGTGAGACCGACAGTTCATGAAAAATACCCTAGACGACAACTCATAATTAATGTACGTGCATGGCCTTATCTTGAACGTCGTCGTTTCTGTGGAATATTGGGTCTAACTCGTTAAGTCTCGCCTTTTTGGTTTTATTTCTAGTTTCCACGCATAATCGCGACTGACTTATATAACTGGTGATGATTAAGTCAATAGACTCAATACTCAGAATTATAGATATTAAAAAACAAAAAGCTAATGTAACGAAAATGTTTGGATCGTTACGTTTCTTCTTAGATTGGTCCCTACAAAGAACTTTCTCCAAGTTTAAAATATTTTGAACAGTCTTAAGTCTATTATTTTGTTTCTACTAATTCACTGATACTACCTTAGGTGAGAAGCCACCTTTTGTTATTTTTGTTTCTATATAAACGAGAGTGCTTGGACTCGATCTCTTCATAAACTGGTCATTACACATATCTCTCTTTCTTTCTTTCTAAGTATGGAATCAAAATTTCTTTTGGTTACCCAATCCGGTAGCGTTGATGCTTTGTATTCTCTTATTAAAGAGGATCAGAGCATCATTCAGAAAGTCGACGATTGTCTTTTCATCCACACACCTCTCCATGAAGCATCATCTACTGGGAAGATGGATTTGGCAATGGAACTAATGGTTCTAAAACCATCTTTTGCCAAGAAACTAAACGAGGACGGGCTTAGTCCCTTGCATCTCGCTGTCGAGAACCAGCAAGGTGAGTTAGCATCAGAGCTAGTCAAGTTTGATCCTAGTCTTGTTCGTGTTCGTGGAAGAGGAGGTACGTATTTACTTCAATATCTTAATTCTTATGTGTTCTCCGAATATGTTAACAAAAATATATAGAGAAATTTTCAAAACTACAGATTATTTATTTAATATCCAGTTACTTGGTGATAGATTTATTTAATTATTTATTTTGTTCATAACGACAGGTATGACAGCATTGCATCTTGTGGTAAAGAAAGGTGACGTGGATCTTCTCACAGAGTTTCTTAGAGCATGTCCTCAGAGCATAAGAGATGCGAATGTAAATGGAGAAACTGCTTTACACGTGGCAGTCATGAACAAAAAATATGAAGAGCTCCAAGTCCTCACAGGGTGGATGCAAAGAGGGCGCAAAAGTGAAGATGGCTGCACTGAGAATCACGTCCTGAACAAACGCGACCGTAATGGCAACACGGCCTTGCACCTAGCTGCGTACGAGAATGATCACAAGGTTTGTTCTTTTTCTGTTTTGAACTGAGAAATTAATGTGTCTGATATCACACACACTCAACTTTGTTCCTAAGTGTTTAAGTGATGAGAAAATCTATTATATAGCATGGAAATTTTATTTAATTCCTTTCATATATCATCACTAGTTTTTGTTTTCCTCTCATACCATTTTATAAGGATTTATAATTTAAATATTTGGATTTGGCTTTAGAATTTAGGGTTTAGAGTTTAATATTTAAGGTTTAAGGTCTAGTTTTGAAAGTTTGAGGTTGGTTTTGATGGTTTAGGGTTTAGTGATGGTTTAAAGTTAAATAGTATGAAATGGGGAGGGGGGAAGTAATGATGGTATGAAAGGAATTAAAAAACATATTGATGGTAGATGTGAGAATTGTCCGTGAATGATTTAGTCGTAATCATTTTTAAACTCAACAAATTTAATAACGATTTTAGCATATTTCATATGTGATAGTTATAAATCATCCCAAACGGATCGGATAACTATTTGAACGGGTTCGAAAATGGGCCAGAAAACAATATTAATCCTGAATTTTGTAGACATAGTTCTTGGTACTTTTCATGTTGAGGTAACGCTAGTATAACGATATTCCTTTAAATTTCACACTCTCATCTTCTATGGAATTGTGAAACATTTATGTATACACAGGGAGTAAAAAAGCTGTTGAAATGCATGTCTCTGAACCGAAACATCAAGAACAAAAGTGGTATGACAGCCCTTGATGCCTTACGAGCCAATGGCTCTCACAAGATGAACAAAGCTACTGAGAAACTCATAAAAATATCAGGTGGCAAGACTGGTGAATCTCTATCTAAAGTCGAGAAAATGTCTGTCTTCTTGAGAAAACCGGTCACTTTCCGGGAGTATTGCTCAACTGGCATCGCACGATACAGGAGCCGCATGTCAGACGGAGCAAGAAACTCTCTTCTAGTGATAACAGCTCTGATCATCACAGCGACATATCAGACAGCAGCACAACCCTTAGACAAAGAAAAACAAGATATGTTAGAATGGAACGAAGTCATATCTGAGGTTGTGTGTCTATGGGGGTTCAACACTACATCATTTTTCTTGTCTATTATCTTGACGTTTATACTCTTGCCAGCTGGTAAAGCATACACTTGGTGGTATTTCTTCATAGCGGGGCCTCTCGTATGTTCTTATTGGACTTCGACGTACATGAAGTATTCTCCCTCAATATTCTTCGACATGTATAGGCTTGTTATATTGGGATTTCTCATATATCTAATCGTGTTCTACGTGAGGTGGAAATGTATCAGACAGAAGAAAGTACTAAAACCCAAGACCGAGCTGATTTCCGAAAGAAACAAGACTATGGTTTAACCACTTTCCAAGCGTTTGTGCTTTTGTTTCCTCTGTATTTCCCAAAGCTTTAAATTTGTATCTTTAAAAATTGTATGTTTTTGAATAAGTGACCTGTTCAAGGCTCGATGTAAGCTTTACTTAAGGAAGAATCGGAAAGTGTTTGTTTGGTAGAAAGTTTTATACTTGACCTTAAAAGGGATTCAATACATCCATCAAATTAAATACATATATAGATACGTCTCTAAGAGTTTATAAATCAAAAAGTGCAATGAAGAAGAAAAAAGCGGAGATTCTAAGATGAGGAGGTAACTGCAACTTGTGTTGTTTCTTTATCTTTGGCCTCCTTAAGTTGCTTCCATTTCTCAATGGTGTCTATAAAGACATCAAACTATATATGTAACGACCGGGTTTCTATTTATGGGCCAGCTTTTTTTTTAATTGATTTGAAACGCCCAAGAGGCCTAAGACCCCTTTTCTTTTCTCGAGCGTGAGCTTATCAAAGGAGATGCTTCTCCTTCCTCCTCGAGAACCCTAGCGCCGACCTGCAAGAGAGAGAGAGAGAGAGAGAGAGAGAGAGAGAGAGAGAGAGAGAGAGAGAGAGAGAGAGAGGAATGATCACGAACGAGAGAGGACGTAGCGGAGGAACCGAGAGTGAATGATCACGAACTCCACCGCCAGATCTCGCCACCACCGCCGATCTGACGCGGCGAGGTGGATCCGGAGGTGGAAACGGAAGTGTGTGTGGAAGCAGAGATCAATCAAGCATGCAAGGAACGATCTGGTAAACATTCATGTTGTGGAGGTTTAAAAAATAATGCAGCGTGGAAGAGGCAACTTCGGAGGCTTGTAAATGGCGGAAAAGATGTCAATTAGCTGCGGCGTTAGTTTAGTTGTGACCACCATCAACCCAAGATGCTGGGAATGTCAAGCCGGAACCCTAGTTCCACCGGAGGCATGATGGTGGGAATGTCAAGCCAAAACCCTAGTTCCACCGGAGGCGTCGTGTGAAAACGTTGTTTCCTGGTCAAGTAATTGCTGGAAACCTGCAACATTAATCTCAGGAAAACAGTGTGCATGAAGGCTACTTTGGAGGACGTTACCAGACACAAAAGAACGACTTAGACCACGTCGAGTTACCCCTGGAAAGGTGTCACTGCAGATAATTCATAGGACCAAACGGTGTATCGATCGGAGTTATGGTCCATCCATAAATCGCTGTGGAAGTTGGTCCAGTATGATCCGGATCCGTCATTTCCGAAAACAGTTTTAAAGTTTTTATGCCACTTGTTCAAGTGATCGTAACTGACGCGTTAGGTATCCGATGTGGTCGAAACTTCGTGGAGAGCGTGATGGTACTACAAGAAGGAAGAATCAACGGTGGGATCGAAAAGTGGACGGTTCATTCCTGAGTTATTCATGCGTTTCCGTGGCTCTTCATCAAGCTATCTTAATCGGCAAGTATTTAAAGGTGAGGATGACTCCAATTGATTCTATGAGTTATGCTTGATTGCTTGATAAATAATTATGAATATAAATGTAACACATCTCAGATATATTGCATTTACGTTTTCTTAAAATGAAAATTAATATAAAAAGAGAGTATATAATTCTTACTATAATAACAGGGTGTCAGTTGACCCCATATAGCCTCAAGTGGCTTCGCCACTGGGTGTTAGTCTAAGGGTGTCAAAATTGGTCATTACCCATGGGTTGACCGGTCAAAAAATTTAATAGGTTTGGGTTAAACTTTTTTACCTATATAAATAAATGGGTTTTTGTGAGTTGACCCTAATAGTTTAGGGGTCTAACGAGTTTACCCATTAGGATTACGAGTTATCCATGGATTTCTCAAAAAAAGAAAAAATATAAATTTATAGTTATATTTTATGATTTTATTTTATATTTTACCTAATTATGAGTATTTTAATTTGTTTTAATACACAAATATTACTAGAAATTTATTATTTGGAAGTTTTAGTTGAATTTTTAATAATAAATAGTATATTTTAAAAAAATTATTACTCATTTATTGTAAAAACAAAAAAATATTACTTATTTTTTATATATGTGGATACCCATAAAACCCATTTAACCTATGGGTACTAACATAATTGGGTTTGGGTTATAAATTACAACCTATAAAATAAATGGATCAGGTCATAACCCGACCCTTTAAATGGATCTGGGTTAGGGTGGGGTTGGGTCGAGTTACCCATTTTGACACCCCTAGATGTCACAACGTCCATATGAATTACGAGTAGGCTTGGGCACGGATCGGGTACCCACCAAAATTTACATCAAATTATCTTGAATTTCATAACTTTGATCTTTTAACATATTTTGGTGATTAATATATATGGAGAGGCAACAATGAAATATTCAAAGTATATCATATTGCATATTGAAATATTCAAAGTATATCATATTGTATAAAGAGATAAAGTATATTCAAAGTATATCATATTATATAAAGAGATTTAAGAAAAATGGTTTTTTAAAGACTATGTTTTTTACTTTTTTTGGTAAAGAAAATAGTGAAGAATCAGAGATTCCTAAAGTTAACAAGTTCATTGAATTCACGCGGATTTTCAATATATCTCTCGGGTAACCAATTATTGCTATTTCAACTATTTATTGTTGTCTTTGTATATGCATTAATCACCAAAATATGTTAAAATATGTAAATTTAATATATAAACCGTAAACCTAATATATAAATCTTAAACTCAAACTCCAAAATTCTAAACCTAAAAATATAAATTCAAACCTAATATATAAATACTAAACACAAAATCTAAACTTTAAACCTAAAAAACTAAACCCTAAACCAAAAATGAGAAAAGGAACAAGTTATTATATCTCATACACAAACAAAAAAGTAGTATGGAATTGAATTTTGTACATAAAAGAAGAAGGGCAAAACTGGTATTATTATAGAAAATATATTTTGTATCCTAGCCAAAACTTTAATATGGTTAGTTTGTTAATTTTGGTTTCCAATATGTTTATTCATTACAATTTCCCTTTCTTTTTTTATTTTTGTGCACTAAACTAGTAAGCATTGATTGTGGTCAATGTGAGATGATCACTCAAACACAGAGACTTGTGGTATGCCACATCAACGCAGGTAATTTAACAAACCAAAACAAAAAAGTACTGGTAGGAAATCAAAGTTGAGCTGACACACTTGTTTGTTAGAGCCCACATTGATTGAGTAATATTTTGTTTCAGACAATACTTTGTTCCAAAATATTTATCCAATGCATTTCTTATCTTCTTTTTATCAACAAATCAATATGAAAATTATAGCATTAAAAAGCGTTTTGATTATTCTAAAGGGAAATATGTTATTTAACCAAAAAAGGGAATTTATGTTAACATATATGGCGATCAGTAACATACTGTATATACAAGTTACAACATGCAACTACATATTATAATGAATTTTAAAATTAATTCAATTACATACAATAAGAAAACATATATGTGCATACAGACAATGAACTTTTAATCGATTACAGACAACTACATATCTTTATATTATTAATTGAGAAGTACATGAAAAAATTATGACCAAAAAACCAATCTAATTATAAAGAGAAAATGTTTGGCAACAGATTTAATGAGGGTCAATTTAGTACATTGTAATGTTTGGATACAAGAATAAGAGAAAAAGCTATTTGGATAAAAGAATAAATGGAAAAAATTGTTTGGATACAAGAATAATAACTTAAAACAAACCGATGGTTTAGAAAACTCCGTTTTCCAGCTCTTAAAAATCTGCAAAAAAAAAACTTAACATAATCTAACAATAATACAAATCAATAGAATATGTTTTTTGGATTTTCGGATTTTTATAGACAAGTTCGGGTTTGGGTGAAAATCTTAAGACCTAATTTTATAGAGATATAGAAATTGTTCGGGTTTCTTTGAAAATTTCTGTTCGGGTTGGGTTGAGTTTTTTTTTTCAGTTTAGGGTTTTCCGGATTTTTGGATTTCGGGTTTTCGGGTTTAGATATATTAAAAAAGTTTGAGTATTTTAAAATTTTGATTAGGGTATTTGGGTCGGGTTCCGGGTGAAAAAGTTTCCAGATTTTTTTGTTCAGTTCAGGGTTTTCAAGATTTTTTTTATTTCAGATTTTTGGGTTTAGACATATTAAAAAAGTTTGAGTTTTTAAATTTTTGATTAGGTTTTTTGGTCGGGTTCGGAATTTAGGGTTTAAATTTTCTACACAAAACCAGAAAATCACACCGCACAAACGTGCGGGTACTCTACTAGTTAGGGAGTATTTTGCAATCGTTTAATAAGAATATAAATTTAATTTGCAAGAGCAATTATTGTGAAATAAACATTTTTTTGGTTACATTTCAGAATTTTTTTCGTTACATATTTTCTTTATTGGTTAATCAAAAATGTTATCTACATCCGTATATATAACCAATATGGTAGAGAAGTGCTTACTAACAAGAACAAATATTTCTGATATCAGTTGAATTCAAAGAACCTATATCCATAAAACTTGCAAATCAGGAAATTTTAACGCAAAGGACATTTGAACTAACTTTGTTGAAACCGTAACGAAGAACGATAGATGCGATAGATGACTAAATAATGATTGGGTAGGGGAAGATTGAAAAAAACCACATGAAAATTGGCTTCCTTGACAGTTCACAAAATGGTAGCCATAAAATGGGTAGGGGAAGACAAAAAAAGCCACTTTAAATTATCTCATACATTTACCCTCGACCTTGCAAAACATTATTGGATTGAATCTGCCAATTTAATTTGTTAAAACCTTACTAAGCTTGTTAATTTATATGTTTTTCTTTTCAAGTATTTACTCAAATACATCATCCATTTTTCCCCGTCAATGACATCTAATTAATTCAGGTGCATAGCTTGATTAGCATAAATGTTTTTAGGCCATACAACTTTGGCAGACTAAACTCAAATTTTGAAGTTGTTTCCATTTAACCACTTTTAGACTTCTGATTTTGTATGGTCGTGTTTTTCCTCTCTCCAGCTATATCACAAAATTCTAAAATAAGAAACGTCAAATGGAGAGGTGGGGATCGTAACTGGAGAAAACAGGGTTCAATTCAATGAATATGTTTTGACTATTGTACGAAGAGACCGTACGGTTTCTTAGCAGGAAGACACTCGCACGCACATTTAAACGAGCAAGAAAAGAAATGACCAATTCCACATAATTCAAAGTTTTAAAATAAGAAAAGCATAACATCAATTGATCTTTTGAAATTTGGTAACGAAGAGAAAGACAATAAAGAACCGAAAGGTTAAAAAACAAAATCACGAGCAAATAAATAAAGGTTTGATTTGATTTTTGAACTTTCTCTAAAAGCATGATTCCAATGTGATGCGTCACTTCGTCATGCATTATCATTTCCTTTTCTTTTTGGTATCATATCATCAATGCTTTTTTTACCGATAATCCGTAAAACTAGGCAAACACGAAACAATATAGTTTTACAGGTTTTTTTTATCATTCCCACGACTCTACTGTGACATTTAAAAAATCTAGCAATTACACAATTCTACGTAGAAAAGTAGCCCGTAGCAAAAAAAGAAGAAGAAAAAATGGGTTTTTAAACACTCTTTAACAAATTTACATGACTTTTAACAGAACTAGTCCTAGCGATAATAATACTGCTGATCTTGTCGATCTTGAAAAAACTTAAGACATGTGTGGGTAGAGGGTAGAAAATAATTTACATGGTGAGGTTTTTGATGATGCAATATAGTCAGTGCCTCTTATATCTTTTTGCTTTTGTTAATTTTGAGAGAAAAATGATAGATTGTTCTTCTTTTTGTTAATAAGAAGAAAAAGAAAGTTAAAACTGTCGGATATTTTCTTGTTTGGCTACTGGAATAACCTTGTAAGTTTATTGTTTTGCTCCCCTTTTAATAGTATAGATAAATAGATAGATAGATACTTGCGTGTTGGTGAGTCAGTCTCACGGTCACATATATAGTAAGCAAACAAATAAAAAATTCGAGTTAAGCCCTAAATTTTAAAGGTAATATCCCAACACAAAACTCTGACACATTTAATAATAATAACTCGACACCATATATATACATCCTAAAGAGTTAAAAATCACTTCTCCTGATAACCTAAAGATAATAAACATTGTGCACTAAACTAGTAAGCATTGATTGTGGTCAATGTGAGAGCACTCAAACACAGAGACTTGTAGTATGCGACATCAACATATTGTGAAACAAACATTTTTCGTTATACATTTTCAGAATCTAATTATAAAGTGTAATAAATTTAATAATTCAGAAAAGCATAATCATAAAAATTCACTAACTTATGCATACCATACATTATAGTAAAACATTTTATAGAAGATACATGAAGAAAAAATGATATCATTCATAATATTTCGTAATTTTGTTTTTTATCCAGTCCTAAAGGCCCATGTGTCATGATAAGTTGATCATCCATGTGTATTAATCTCACAAAATCCACAATTTAGGCGTTAAGCCGTGAAGAAATAAATCTTAGCATGGAATTCAAGATTTACTTTTTATACTGTACAAATTATAGGAAAGACGTCAAAAAAAGGTCATAAAATGGTCAAGAATCATTTCATATTCAAGAAGGATTTCTCCACGAACATCCATGTGTAACAATCTCACAAAATTTAGGCGTCACGAAAAGAAACCTTACCATGGAATTATGGATTTACTAGAGAGAGTTTGCTATATGATTTAATCAGCACAACAAAGTTTTCTATATGATATAGAGATATAAAGACAAAAACAATTAAAGTCAAAAGAAATTTCATAGTTCCTGAGAAATTAGGAACATATTTGCGTGTCAGTGAGTCAGTCTCACGCTCACATATTTACAATGAACTCTGACACTATAAAACCCCCATTCGAGTTAAACCCTAATTTAGTCTTAGCAAAAATAAAAAAACCCTAATTTAACAGATAATATCCCAACACAAAACTCGGACATATATAATAATAATAACTCGACACACATATATATACATCCTAAAGAGTTACAAATCACTTCTCCTGATAACCTGCAATAGTGGATGTAAAATAAAAACTAAAGAAAATAAACATTGTGCACTAAACTAGTAAGCATTGTGTGTGGTCACTGTGAGATCACTTAAACACAGAGACTTGTGAGTTCCAGCCAAGGATTGTGTGTGGAGTGTGGACAATAGACTCAACACTAGAATTATATATATTCGCTGTTCTTATAGTCACGAACGGAGACGTAACTATTAGAAAAAGGCGCATGCTGTTTTAGAAAGAGTCGACGTAACAGTCGCTTGAAATTTTCGGGGACACATTCCTCCTCCTGCGACACCTCTGACACCCTCGATCTGTCTCTGCTATCGTCGGTTTCCTTGTTGCTTGCCATCTTCACGGTCGTTTTGATCTGTCACGGAGGCAGCCTTTCTTCTTAGATTGGTCCCTACAAGGCTACAAAGAGCTTTCTTCAAGCTTAAAATATCTTGAACAGTCCTAAGTCAATTATTTTATTTCTACTACTTCACTGATTCTACCTTAGGTGAGAAGTCGACTATATAAACGAGAGTGCTTGGACTCGTTATCTTCATAAACTAGACATAACAAATATCTCTCTTTCTTTCTAAGTATGGAATCAAATTTGCTTTTGGTTACTCAATCCGGTAGCGTTGATGCGTTATATTCTCTTATTGAAGAGGATCCATGCATTCTTCAGAAAGTCGACGATTTACCGTTCATCCACACACCTCTCCATGAAGCTTCATCTACCGGGAAGATGGACTTGGCAATGGAACTAATGGTTTTAAAACCATCTTTTGCCAAGAAACTAAACAATAATGGGTTTAGTCCGTTGCATCTTGCTGTCAAGAACCAGCAAACTGAGTTAGCATCAGAGCTAGTCAAGTTTGATCCTAGTCTTGTTCGTATTCGTGGAAGAGGAGGTACGTATTTGCTTCATGATATGTGTTATGGAATAAGAAAAAAATTAATATATGTAATACTAACGAAAAATTAGAAAAACAGGAAAAAAAAAACAATTAAAAAGTTTTTTTTAAAACATTCCCATTACAAAGAAAAAAACAAAAAATAGAAAAATAGGAAACAAATAATATTTAAAAAAGTTGTTACATTCATTAAGAAAAGGAAAAAAAATATATATGCTCACAATACAAAAAGGAACAATAAGCTATAACCTTCTAATTGTGTATTTTTATTTTTTTGTTTAAACTTTCTCTCACATTAAAATTAAAAAAGCATATCTTTGAAATTTCAATATATCAAAGAAGAATATTAAACTCTATATTAATTGGATCAAAATCGAAATTATTGTTGCAACATATATCTAATATTTGATAAGGTGATGACATATGTTAACACAAGAAAATGTAAAAAAATAATTAGAAAATAACTAAAAAGGCAAATTTACAATGGTATGAGGCAAAAAAATAGAAAAAAAAATTATAAATAACAAACTAACAAAAATATTATCAAGCAACTAACTAATATTAAAAAGATATTTTTTTTTGTTAGGTAAAACAATACTCCCTCTGTTTTATAAAGAGTGTCATTCTACTTTTTCACACATTAAGAAAATTAATAAAAATTCTGTTTTACCTTTTAAATTTAATACATTAAACAATACTCTCTTTCTAATTAATACATTAATACAATAAGGTCAAAATTGGATTTTTATTAATAAAACTGTATTGGAAGTGTAAAGTGACACTATTTGTAAAACAAAAACAAAACTTTAAAATGACACTCTTTTTGAAACGGAAAGAGTATTAAAAAAAAAATCATCAATTGAAATCTCTTTAATGGAATAACTAAAATTTCAAGAATTATTTAATCTATCACATTTAGATATATGTAAGTCTTTCTGTTTTAAATAAAAAATAAAAAGAAAACAAATTAATTCATTTCTCATATCATAAATTCAATACTAGGTTTTAGATATTGGAGTTTAGGTTTAAGGTTAAATTTTAGGGTTTAGGGTTTATAGTCATTTTCCTTAATGAAAAAAGTGTATTTTGAAAATAGACATCTTAGAGATGTAGTTTTAAAAATATACATCCAAGAATGTGTAGTTTTGACATATCCCCTATAATATTTAGAGATTTTGTTAGCGGATTTTTAATACTCCTTCTGTTTCAGAAACTTGATGTTTTAGAGTTTTTTATTTGTTTCACAAAACTTGGATTTTTTAGATTTCTTTTTAATTGTTAATTAAAAAAAAGTAATTTAATTATATGAGATCCAAGAATATTGTTGAATTACTATTGGTTCATATTAATGATAAAGTGACTGGTGAGAGAAAAATGATGCACTTAAAATTATATATTAATTAGTTCTTAACCTAAGCAAAAATCCTACAACATCAAGTTTTTAGAAATAGAGGGAATATTATTTTACCTACTTTTAAAAGTGATCAGAATTTGTTTAATATTTTCTGTGATTTATTTCAAAAATCTTAAAATAAACCTGCTTATACATGGGGCATAATCTAGTGTTTAATATTGTAAGTTAATAAAAATATATAATTTTCAGTTAGTACGTGATGATAGATTTTTATATAATTATTTTTTTGTTGATAACGACAGGTATGACAGCATTGCATATTGTGGCAAAGAAAGGTGACGTGGATCTTCTCACAGAGCTTCTCAGAGCATGTCCTAAGAGCATCAGAGATGCGAATGCAAATGGAGAAACTGCTTTACACGTGGCAGTCATTAACAAAAGATATGAAGAGCTCCAAGTCCTCACTGGGTGGATGCAAAGAGGGCGCCAAAAAGATGATGGCTCCACTGAGAAACACGTCCTTAACAGAGGCGACCGTAATGGCAACACGGCCTTGCACCTAGCGGCGCACGAGAATGATCACAAGGTATATATGTTCTTTTTCTTTTTCTCTTCTTCTGTGAACTGTATGATAGATAGATCTTGTCTAACAAACATTTATATATATACACAGGGAGTGAAACAGCTGTTGAAATGCATGTCTTTGAACCGAAACATCAAGAACAAAGCTGGTATGACAGCCCTAGATGTCTTACAAGACAATGGCTCTCACGTGAACAAAGCTACTGAGAAACTCATAGAAATATCAGGAGGTAAGACTGGTGAATCTCTATCCGAAGTCGAGAAGATGTCTGTCTTCTTGATAAAACCGGTCACATTCAGGGAATATTGCTCAACGGGCATCGCACGATACAGGAGCCAAACGTCAGACGGAACACGAGAAGCTCTTCTAGTGATAACAGCTCTGATCATCACAGCTACTTATCAGTCAGCGGCACAAGACATACGTGAAGTGTCCGATATTAAAGGAGCCATATTAGAGTATGTGTGTCAATGGGGGTTCAACACTGCTGCATTTCTCTTGTCTATTGTCTTGACGTTTATACTCTTGCCAGCTGGTAAAGCATACACTTGGTGGTATATCTTCATAGCGGGGCCTCTCGTATGTTCTTATTGGACTTTGATCTACGTGAAGTATCAACCCTTGCTATTCTACTTCATATATACCCCTGTTGCAATGGGATTACTCATATATCTAATCGTGTTCTACGTGAGGTGGAAGCGTAGCAGACAGGAGAAAGTACCGAAAACCAAGACCGAGCTGATTTCTGAAAGAAACGAGACTATGGTTTAAGTGTTTAACCACTTTCCAAGACACGTGTCACGATCTTAACGGACATAACATTAAAAGTGACACATATCGCGATCTTATAAATTATAAAAATCTAAAAATCCTACGCGTCGCAACCATATCGCGCGCATCCAACTTTATATAATAAGATAATGAAGTTTAAAATTAATTCAATTACATACAATAAGAAAACATATATCTGTATGTGCATACAGACAATGAACTTTTAATCGTTTACAAAAAAATACATATTAGGGAGTATTTTGCAAGAGCAATTATTGTGAAATAAATGTTTTTTCGTTACATTTCAGAATTTAATTATAAAATGTACGTAATTAGTTTAATAATTCAGAAAAAGCATAATCATAAAAATTCACTAACTTATGCATACAATACATTATAGCAAAATATTTTAGAGGGGAATATGAAGAAAAATTATACGCAATACGTGCTGCGTGCATGTGTTATGATCATTAGTTGGTCATCCATATGTACCAGTCTCACAAGATCCACAATTAAGAAAAGAAACCCTAACATGGAATTCATGATTGACTTTTATAAAAAGTTATAGGAAACACATTAAAAGTATAAAAATTACAAAAAAAGGTCAAAAAATTGTCAAGACTCCTCCATACGCTCGACATACTACTCGTGAAAGAATCGTTTGCTATCCAAGAAGGATTCCTCCACGAATCTATTTGTAACAATCTCACAAGATACACAATTTAGGCGTCACAAAAAGAAATCTTACCATGTTTAAGTGTGGCGCTTAAGTGATATTTTTGGTTAAGGATTGGCGGAATAAGTGATTTTTGCTTTCCACTTACTGATTTTTTATCATATCATTAATGTAATGCTATTATACACTAATCAAAATCACAAATTTGCATTTAATAGCAGTTGTTAAAACCGTGCTATCCTAAATGTGCTATTAATGCTCTTTTTCTTTTGTAGTGGGAATTGAATTAAGGATTTACTAGATAATTTCTATATGATTTTAGAAACAAAGAAAACAGTTTTCTATATGATAGAGATAGACTATGAAAACAAAAACAAAAACAAAACTCAAAAGATATTGTATAGTTCTTGCAAACGTTTGGTAATTTTACAAACAAAAAACAAAAGTAATGGTAGGAAATCAAAGTTGAGCTGACACACTTGCTTGTTTGTTCCCACATTGGTTGGGTAATATTTTGTTTCGGACAATACATTTTGTTCCAATTAATGAAGTTTTAAAATTAATTCAATTACAGACAATTATAAAATATATACTCCCTCTGTTTCAAAATATAGGGGTTTAAGACTTTTTTTTTTGTTTCATAATATAAAGTATTTAACTTTTTGGTTGCTTTTTACTTTATTAATTGTGCATATTGTTTTTTCATTGGTTGAATTGTTTTGGAATTAAATGAATAATTAAAAAATTAAATGAATTTTTAATTCTTGTGTCCAACCCTAAAATCCCTTATAATATGAAACATAGGGAGTACGTGGTTTATATAGCATTTTGCAATTGTTTGATAAGCATATTAGGGAGACAATACATATTAGGGAGTATTTTTCAATTGTTTAATAAGCATATAAATTTTGCAAGAACCATTATTGTGAAACAAACATTTTTCGTTATACATTTTCAGAATCTAATTATAAAGTGTAATAAATTTAATAATGCATAATCATTAAAATTCACTAACTTATGCATACGATACATTGTAGTAAAACATTTTATAGAAGAATATGAAGAAAAATTGATATCGTTCATAAAAATTTCGTAATATTGTTTTTTAACCAATCCTATCACTACAAGAAAACAAGGGCTTTTCCAACGGCCAGAACCGTCGTTTTGCCGTTGGAAACAGCCAACACAAACGGATTAGCGACAAAAAAAGTCATCGGGACTATCAGGTGGCTAATTTATCGTCCTCGTAAATCCGTTGGAAATGGCCGACGGATTTGCGACGGATTTGCGAGAGATCCGTTTTCCGACGGATTTGCGAGAGACCCGTTTTCCAACGGCTTTCCAAGGATATTTATAGCATTGGTTTTTCGTTGTTAAACCGTCAGGTCCACATAAGCGACGGAATCCCAACAAGTGGATTCCAAGTGTTTTCGTTGGTTGATTCCCAAGAGATTACCAATCGTTTAATTAGCGTTGGACTTGCCAGAGCTCATCTTTTGCAACGGATTTCAGAGAGATTGTTTACCGACGGGTTTGCAATGGAATATTTACCAACGGATTATCAAGGGATTGTTTTGCAACGAAATCAAGATGGTTTGCCGATGAAAATTTGTAAACTTTTAAAAAAAAAAATTGCCGCCAAAATAGAAACCAAGAGTTAAAAACCAATATATTACATGATAGTAGATTGTTTAAGTAATCCAACATCACAATTTCAAGCATCTAAATACGAAACTAGAATAGTAAGTCTTATCCAAAAACCAAAACATTAGTGTATTTCAAAGCATTCAGATTACATGCATTAGAATTAGAACTATGGCATATCCGGCCACTTGCTTTTCATAAACGCCTCCATTTTAGAGACTCAAGTCTGTGTAGAGGTGAGCTCCTTGTGTACTACACAGCCTCTCTTCTGTTTCTGCTTTGGAAGCTTCCAAAGCATCAACTTTGGCTTTAAGCTCTTCGTTCTGCTGAAGGAGGTCTTCATTGTAGTCAGCAAAGAATGCTGTTGCGGGATCCGTTTCAACAATCTTACCCAGCCCTGAACGACGACCTTTGCGGAGAGGAATCTCCTGCAAAAGCAAACCAAGACAAGTAAGTTATAAGACAAGAGAGAACTATCAAAACAGACAAGAGATATAACTATCAAGACAAGATATAAACAAGTGCGGAAGTGAGCTACAAGAGATAGAAATATCAAGAACTATGCTACAAACTAAAAAAAAAAAACGAAAGTGAGAAGAAAAACCGGAAAGGAGTCTTAATCATATAAACATAAGCTACAAAATCAAAAAAAAAAAATAACGTAAATTAAAACAAAAAATAAGCAGAAACAAGTCTTAAACATAAGAGGCATAACATGAACCTATGCTACAAAATCAAAACCAAAACTTAACAGAAACAAGAAGTTCAAGAAAATCAGAAATGAAAATCAATCAGCAAATGTTCTTGAACGCCAAGTGTTAAATACGTGCATGTGTTATGTTAAGTTGATCATCCATGTGTATTAATCTCACAAAATCCACAATTTAGGCGTTAAGCCGTGAAGAAATAAATCCTAGCATGGAATTCACGATTTACTTTCTTTACAATACTATAGGAAAGACGTCAAAAAAAAAGTTCATAAAATGGTCAAGAATCATTTGATATTCAAGGAGTTCTCCACGAACATCCATGTGTAAGTGTAATTATCTCACAAGATACACAATTTATGCGTCATGAAAAGAAATCCTACCATGGAATTACTGATTGACTGGAGAGAGTTTTCTATATGATTTTATCAACAAAAATAAAGTTTTCTATATGATTGAGATAGACTATAAAAACAAAAACACAAACAAATAAAGTCAAAAGAAATTTTATATTTGCGTGTCAGTGAGTCATCAGTCTCACGCTCACATATAGTATAAGCAAACAAATAATTATCAGTGAACATATTTACAATGAACTCTGACATGCACTAGAAAACCCCATTCCAGTTAAACCCTAATTTAGTCTTAGCAAAAATAAAAAAACCCTAATTTAACAGATAATATCCCAACACAAAACTCGGACACATTTAATAGTAATAACTCGACACACATATATATACATCCTAAAGAGTTACAAATCACTTCTCCTGATAACCTGCAAATCTGTGTAGAATAAAAACTAAAGAAACTAAACATTGTGCACTAAACGAGTAAGCATTGTGTGTGGTCAATGTGAGATCACTCAAACACAGAGACTTGTCCGTTACAGCTACAAGAGACAATAGACTCAGCACATTATAGATATTCTCATATTCCATGTTCTTTTTGGAGTCGCTGCGACCAGCTATAGCGCGATAAAAAAAATAGTCACAAACGGAGACGTACTATTAAAAAAAGTTGCTGTTTTAAAAAGAGTCGACGTTGTTAAAATATAGATTACGAAACAGAGTAAAAAGAAAACAGAGTATATTTAATCTCGAACATGTTTTTACATCAGGGTTTCAATGTGTTTAAATACTAAGACAACAACACAACTAACAGTTGCGACTCTCTTGTGTAAACACAACCTAACCAAGAGTCACAACTTTACAAAGACATCGTTTAATACAAACATTATAATAACTTAGAAACATTAAGACTAAACTCAATTATATTCCAACAGACGTAACGTAACACGGTAACAGTTGCAAGGAGTTGTCGCAAGGCACATAACCGTCGCTTGAAATTTTCAGCGACACATTCCTCCTCCTGGTCCTGGGACATCTCTGTCTCTGCTATCGTCGTTTTTCCTTGTTGCTTGCCATCTGAGGCAGCTGCTAGCGGCTCTTCTCCGAACAGGCATATTTAAATAAAAAAGTTATGTAACGAAAATGTTGGGATCGTTTCTTCTTAGATTGGTCCCTACAAAGAGCTTTCTTCAAGCTTAAAATAATTTGAACAGTCCTAAGTCAATTATTTTACTTCTTCTATTTCACTCATTCTACCTTAGGTGAGAAGTTGCCCTTTTTTTTTGCTTTTAGAAATTGAGACAATATAAACGAGAGTGCTTGGACTCTTTTTCTTCATAAACTGGACATTACAAATATCTCTCTTTCTTTCTAAGTATGGAATCAAAATTGCTTTTGGTTACTCAATCGGGCAGCGTTGATGCGTTGTATTCTCTTATTAAAGAGGATCCATGCATTCTTCAGAAAATCGATGATTTACCTTTCATCCACACACCACTCCATGAAGCTTCATCTACCGGGAAGATAGATTTGGCAATGGAACTAATGATTCTAAAACCATCTTTTGCCAAGAAACTAAACGATGATGGGTTTAGTCCATTGCATCTCGCTGTCGAGAAGCAGCAAGCTGAGTTAGCAGTAGAGCTAGTCAAGTTTGATCCTAGTCTTGTTCGTATTCGTGGAAGAGGAGGTACGTAATTACCTCAATACATTAATTATTAATTGTTCTCCGAATATGTTTAAATAAATATATAATATACAGTTACGTACTTGGATGATAGATTTGAATTCTTTTTTCCTTTGCTCATAACGACAGGTATGACAGCATTGCATATTGTGGCAAAGAAAGGTGACGCGGATCTTCTCACAGAGCTTCTCAGAGCATGTCCTGAGAGCATCAGAGATGCGAATGCAAATGGAGAAACTGCTTTACACATCGCAGTCATGAACAAAAAATATGAAGAGCTCCAAGTCCTCACATGGTGGATGCAAAGAAGGCGCGAGAAAGATGATGGCTCCACTGAGAAACACGTCCTTAACAGAGGCGACCGTAATGGCAACACGGCCTTGCACCTAGCGGCGCACGAGAATGATCACAAGGTATATATGTTCTTTTTCTTTTTCTCTTCTTCTGTGAACTGTATGATAGATAGATCTTGTCTAACAAACATTTATATATATACACAGGGAGTGAAACAGCTGTTGAAATGCATGTCTTTGAACCGAAACATCAAGAACAAAGCTGGTATGACAGCCCTAGATGTCTTACAAGACAATGGCTCTCACGTGAACAAAGCTACTGAGAAACTCATAGAAATATCAGGAGGTAAGACTGGTGAATCTCTATCCGAAGTCGAGAAGATGTCTGTCTTCTTGAGAAAACCGGTCACATTCAGGGAATATTGCTCAACGGGCATCGCACGATACAGGAGCCAAACGTCAGACGGAACACGAGACGTTCTTCTAGTGATAACAGCTCTGGTCATCACAGCTACTTATCAGTCAGCGGCACAAGACATACGTGAAGTGTCCGATATTAAAGGAGCCATATTAGAAGTGTTCAACACTGCTGCATTTCTCTTTTCTATTGTCTTGACGTTTATACTCTTGCCAGCTGGTAAAGGAAACACTTGGTGGTATATCTTCATAGCGGGGCCTCTCGTATGTTCTTATTGGACTTCGATCTACATGAAGTATCAACCCTTGCTACTCTACTTCATATATACCCCTGTTGCAATGGGATTACTCATATATCTAATCGTGTTCTACGTGAGGTGGAAGCGTAGCAGACAGGAGAAAGTACCGAAAACCAAGACCGAGCTGATTTCTGAAAGAAACGAGACTATGGTTTAAGTGTTTAACCACTTTCCAAGCGTTTGTAGTTTTGTTGTTTCCTATAAAACTTGTATGTTTTTGAATAACTTTCCTGTTTAAGGTTCAATGTAAGCTTTACTTAAGGAAGAATAACAAGTGTTTGCTTGGTAGAAACCCATTTTTTATATTTGACCTTAAAAGGGGATTCAATACATCCAGCACATACATATATAGATAGGTTTCTAAGAGTTTATAAATCAAAAAGTGCAATGAAGAAGAAAGAAATGAGGTTCTAAGATGAGGAGGTTACTGCAACTTGGGTTGTTTCTTTATCTTTGGCCTCCTTAAGTTGCTTCCATTTCTCAACGGTATCGATGATCTCCCCTGTTTTGATCAGGTATCTCACCTTCTGTCCATCCTCAAGGACCTTATGACCCACCCGGCTTATCACATCCTTGTCTTTTGAATACAGCATCACGTTTGAGCTGTGGATCGGTGCTTCGATCTGCAAAAAACATAATACTATCAAACAGCACTAGAGTTTAGCCAAAGAAGAAAAAAAGTGTACAAGCTACAAAATATGGACAGACCTTAACAATTTGGCCAGGCTCTCCTTCTTCTCGGCTCTTCATGTGTTTAGTCTTGAGGTTCACGTCTTTGATCACTATGGTACTGTTGTGGGTGAAGATCTTGGTGACTTCTCCAATCTTGCCCTTGTCTCGTCCAGATATCACTTTGACTGTATCTCCAAACTTGACATGCATCTTGTGCAGCACTGGAAGACTGTTTGGTTTGCATTCTTTTCGCTCCCAACGCTTCAGCTGATAATGGTTAAACACACATATCACACAACATTGACATCAACAACAACAACACAATCATCCAAAAAAATAAGTTTTCTTGTGGTTCAAAGTTAAGAAATAATGCAGAAGGAGAAGTAACGACTAACCTTTGCTTGAACAAGACATGGGTTCTCTGCAGGCTTGACCTGCCATTTGAGTAACAAAAAGAAGCTAAGTAAGGAACCATTTTTGCATTCAACATGAAAACATCAAGCAAAAGTTGCAAAAAACCATAATTTCCTCTGTAAAAATGTGAGCTTGCGCAGATGTTACTTCATGACAGAGTTTAGTAGTAACAGTCAAAAACATTGACATTGCATATATATACTTCAATATCTCACAGTAAACAAAACCCATATTGCAGAAACTCAGAAATTTATCAAATTTCACTTGCTTGAGAGAGATTTGTTGAACTAGATAATGGAAGTTTCTCCTCCATATCTAAAATTGAACAAATGAAATCTCTAAATCCTTACAGCTACATACGAAAATGTGACGAAGTTATTCGGTCATAAAAATGTAACAATTTCGTTATAATATTGTGACCAAAACAAACATAACTAGTATTTGTAACTAATTGTGACGAATTTGTTATGAAATATATAGTTACAAATATTGTTACGGTTTTGTGATGAAATTGGGTAACTAGATTAATACGGTTTTGGTATAAAATTTACGTCACACATGGTTACAAAAAATTGGTTGGTATCTCGTCACAGTTAATGACTGTTTTAATGACCTTTAGATTTAATCATAGATTGTGACTTAATTGAAACTACTTTGTGACTAGGCTAAAACCATATGTAGACATTACATAATTAAATAAAAAAATATCTTCAATTCTGAAAAAATAACCCAAAAAACAACTGGAAAGTAATAAAAATAACATAATTAAGAATCGGTTTATATAGGTTAAAACTTGATTAAAATTCGTAAAATTATAATAAGGTATAAGTAGAAAGAACTAGCTGATTAAATGTAATAGGCCAAAGTTCTCTATATTTTATTTTGAACTTTTGATATCAAATTTGATATAATAAATGTTTGATTCACATTCACCCTGCTTAAATAATTAAATACATAGATACTACAGTTTATGTCCATAAATAAATATAATTGATTAATTTCTATCAGACAGCTCATCATCTCTCTCTATCAGTCACGCAACTTTTTTTTTGTGTGGTCTCTTTGTATTCTGCAGAAAAAAACGAAAAAGTAGGAACCTAAAGTTACAAATTTTCGAGCTGAAACACAAATCAAGAGGAAAAACGAATAAAGATTTCTGTTGTAGATTGCGAAGCTCATAGGAAAATCGACGGTCTTGCCCAGAAACTGTTTTCTCTCTACTCAGTTCCCCGTCAAAGTTTTTTCTTCACATAGAAATCCTGATTCCGATTTTACCCCCAAATCCAGAGCAAATAGAGTCTAAATGAAAGTGAATCGAGCTCGTCCATCATTTTGATTTCATGTATGGGAGGGAATGAATCGGGCCAGCATGTGTGTAAAGTTTGCAATGTCGTCTTGAAATCAGCCTGGTAAATTCTAGTGCCATAGTAGCGTGTATAGACTTTGTTGGGCAGTTGGCTAAATTGTCTTCAGTTTTTAGAAGAGTTTTGATTAATTTTCTTTTTTAACTTATTTTTTAATTGCTGTAAAAAAAATTATTTTTTTAATTATTATTCAAATTTTGAGAAAGAAAATGTTCTTTTGAAACAAATTAAAAATAGTAAAGCTCTTTTTTTCTAATTATTCACCAACTTTAGGTTTTTAGCTCTCCCAAAACTAGGAAAAAATGTATTGAAACTTTTAAAAACTTTTAAGTTCTAATGAAACACTATTATCTCACGGAGTGCTCGAGCTCAGCCTCACGATGTATGCTATGTAAACTCAGTTCCCCCGATCCCGCTCCCAGAGCCGATCTAGGAACTTAGGCTGTCGTCAAAACAAAAAAAAAAAAAAAAAAAAAAAAAAAAAAGAAACACTATTATCTTGGGTTTTCCACTTACAAGAAAAAAAACAGTTTATCGATAGCCATTTCTAAATATATCGACTTTTTATCTCCATGTGGACTGATCACGGACATCTTCCTTCTTAAAAGTTGTGCTCTAGTTTAATTGTTCGAATTGGTGTCGTGAATGCTGCTTTAGATCTTTGTATAGAACAAAGCAGCCGATAGAGGCTTTAAAGGGATTTTGACCTTAATTGTATGCTTTACATCAAGTGTATGCTTTACTGCAATTTTAGACTTCGTCCTAAGTCCTAACACACTTGTTTAGTATAGTTACACCCTCATCTTCTTTAAACTATATGATAGAATAGATAGATAGATCTCGTCTAATAAATGGTTGCCTGTGAAACCTTTATATATACACAGGCCGTAAAGCAGCTGTTGAAATGCATGTCTTTGAACCGAAACATCAAGAACACAAATAGTCTGACAGCCCTTGATGCCTTACGAGCCAGTGGTTCTCACAACATGAACAAAGCTACTGAGATAAACATAATAAAAGCAGGGGGTAAGACCGGGGACTCTTTATCCGAGGTCGAGACAATGTCTGTCTTCTTGAGAAAACCTGTCACTTTCCGGGAGTATTGTTCAACGGGTATGGCACGTTACAGGAGCCGCATGTCAGACGGAGCAAGAAACTCTCTTCTAGTGATAACAGCTCTGATCATCACAGCTACTTATCAGTCAGCATCACAACCTGTAGACAGCGACAAACAACTAGATTTCGGATTTTTCATATCAGAGATTGTGTTACTATGGGGATTCAACACTACAGCGTTTCTATTGTCCATTGCCTTGACGTTTATACTCTTACCAGTTGGTAGAGCATACACTTGGTGGTATTTCTTCATCACGGTGCCTCTCATATGCTCTTACGTGATTTCGGTGTACAAGAAGTATTCTCCATCTATATTCTTCTACATGTATGTGATCGTTGCCTTGGTGTTTCTCATATATATGCTTGTGTTCTACGTGAGGTGGAAGCTTACCACACAGAAGAAAGTACCAAATCCCAAAACCGAGATGGTTTCTGAAGGCTCAAAGACCATGGTTTAGCCACATCTCACGCATTTGTACTTTTGTTTCCTGTAAAATTCGTGTGTTTCATAGCTTTGGAATATATCTTACCTGTGTAGTAAGCCTCAATGTAAGCTTCAAAGTAAGAATAAGAAAGTGTTTGTTTGGTATAAATTTTTATACTTTACCTTAAAAAGGGATTCAATACATCCAGCAGATACATATAGATAGGTCTCTTAAGAGTTTATAAATAAAAAATGGCAATGAAGAAGAGAGAAGTGAGGTTCTAAGATGATGAGGTAACTGCAACTTGGGTTGGTTCTTTATCCTTTGCCTCCTTAAGTTGCTTCCATTTCTCAATTGTTCGACATTTCCCCTGTTTTGATCAGATATCTGACCTTCTGTCCATCTTCAAGGACCTTGTGACCCACCTGGCTTATCACATCCTTGTCTTTTGAATACAGCATCACGTTTGAGCTCTGGATCGGTGCTTCGATCTGTAAAAACATATTACATTTTGCAACCAATCTTCAACTTCCGCCAAAGAAAAAGTGAAAGAAACTATTAAAAACTATCATTGGTTAAAAATAGGGGAAATTGTTAATCACGAAAACTAATACATTATTTTTTGTTAAATTTTAAGTTGTTTTTTTTTAATACGTGTGAACTCGCCAAAAATTTCATCTTTTAGAACCGGAGGTAGACTGGTAGCTAATTCACCAATTCTGTTCCCTTTTTTTTGTTAAAGAATCATAAAACAATATATGTATTGCAGAGGACATCAAACTATATATGTAACGACGGGGTTTCTATTTATGGGCCAGTTTTTTTTTTAATTGATTTGAAACGCCCAAGAGGCCCAAGACCCCTTTTCTTTTCTCGATCGTGAGCTTCTCAAAGGAGATGCTTCTCCTTCCTCCTCGAGAACCCTAGCGCCGACCTGCAAAAGAGAGAGAGAGAGTTGCGAGAGGTTGAGAGAAAAGTGAAAGAGAGGAAGTGAGTGGTCATGTAACGAGGGGAGAGAAGTAGAGAGAAGGAGAGAGAAGGTGAGAAGACGTAGCGGAGGAACCGAGAGTGAACGATCACGAACTCCACCGCCAGATCTCACCACCATCGCCGATCTGACGCGGCGAGGTGGATACGGAGGTGGAAATGGCGGTTTGTGTGGAAGCAGAAATCAATCAAGCATGCAAGGAACGATCTGGTAAACATTCATGTTGTGGAGGTTTTAAAAACTAAGGCAGCGTGGAAGAGGCAACTTCGGAGGCTTGTAAATGGCGGAAGAGATGTCGGTTTTCTGAGGCGTTGGTTTAGTTATGACCACCATCAACCCATGATGGTGGGAATGTCAAGCCAAAACCCTAGTTCCACCGGAGGCGTCGTGTGAAAACGTTGTTTCCTGGTCAAGTAATTGCTGGAAACCTGCAACATTAATCTCAGGAAAACAGTGTGCATGAAGGCTACTTTGGAGGACGTTACCAGACACAAAAGAACGACTTAGACCACGTCGAGTTACCCCTGGAAAGGTGTCACTGCAGATAATTCATAGGACCAAACGGTGTATCGATCGGAGTTATGGTCCATCCATAAATCGCTGTGGAAGTTGGTCCAGTATGATCCGGATCCGTCATTTCCGAAAACAGTTTTAAAGTTTTTATGCCACTTGTTCAAGTGATCGTAACTGACGCGTTAGGTATCCGATGTGGTCGAAACTTCGTGGAGAGCGTGATGGTACTACAAGCAGAAGAATCAACGGTGGGATCGAAAAGTGGACGGTTCATTCCTGAGTTATTCATGCGTTTCCGTGGCTCTTCATCAAGCTATCTTAATCGGCAAGTATTTAAAGGTGAGGATGACTCCAATTGATTCTATGAGTTATGCTTGATTGCTTGATAAATAATTATGAATATAAATGTAACACATCTCAGATATATTGCATTTACGTTTTCTTAAAATGAAAATTAATATAAAAAGAGAGTATATAATTCTTACTATAATAACAGGGTGTCAGTTGACCCCATATAGCCTCAAGTGGCTTCGCCATTGGGTGGCACAACGTGCATGTGGATTAGTGCTGGGCACGGATGGGTACCCACCAAAATTTACATCAAATTATCTTGAATTTCATAACTTTGATCTTTTAACATATTTTAGTGAAAAATGTATATGGAGAGGCAACAATGAAATATTCAAAGTATATCATATTGTATAAGAGATTTAAGAAAAATGGTTTTTTTTATAGAGACTATGGTTTCTTGGTAAAGAAAATAGTGAAAAATCAGAAATTCGGTAACAAGTTAGTTGAATTTACGCGAGCTTTAATATATCTATTGTTTAATATATCTATGAGTAATCAATTATTGCTATTTCAACTATTTATAATATTTGGCGATATGTTTTCATCCAGAAGTTGCATACAAAAATTCAGATGAAGAATATTCAAATGATATTTTAGTATATAACGAGATTGAATAAAAGTGGTCATGGAGATTATGGTTTTTTGATAAAGAAAAATAGATAAAAAAACAAAAATTTCTAACAAAAATTTAAAAGAAGAATATTCAAATGATATATTATTATATAAAGTGATTGAAGAGAAGTGGTTGTCACGTAGAGATTATGCTTTCTTGATAAAGCAAAACAGTGAAGATTCAGAAATTCCTTAAGATATCAAATGAGTTATAGATTCAAATAATGAGTTATAACTCATTTGTTACCTTTAGGAATTTTTGATTCTTCACTATTTTTTTTTATCAAGAAACCATAATCTGCACGTGACAACCACTTTTCTTCAATCTCTTTATATAATAATATATCCTCTGAATATTCTTCTTTTGAAATTTTGTTAGAAATTTCTGATTATTCACTATTTTTCTTTATCAAGAAACCATAATCTACATGAGACAACCACTTTTCTTCAATCTCTTTATATACTACTCCCTCTGTTTCAAAAAACTTGATATTTTAGAGTTTTTTCTTTGTTCCACAAAACTTGATTTTTCAGATTTCTTTTTTATTGTTTATTAACAAAAGTAATTTGATTGTGAGATCCAAGAATATTGTTGAATTGCTATTGGTTCATATTAATAATAAAGTGGCTAGTGAGAGAAAAATGATGCACTTAAAACTATGTATTAATTACTTCTTAATTTAGAAACAGAGGGAGTAAGATATTCTTTGAATATTCTTCTTTTGAATTTTTGTTCTCCCTTTCTAGATGAAGACCTATCACCAAATATTGTACATAGTTGAAAGAGCAATAATTTATTACCCCATAGATATATTGAACTCGACATAAATTCAACTGACTTGTTGCCTTTAGTAATTTCTGATTCTTCACTATTTTTCTTTATTAAGAAACCATAATCACCATGAGAAAACCATTTTTCTTCAATCTTTTTATACAATAAGATATACTTTGAATATTTTATTGTTGCCTCTGCATATGCATTAATCACCAAAATATGTTAAAAAAACAAAGCTATGAAATTTGATGTAAATTTTGGTGGGATACGAAGATGGAGATTACAACAGCAAGAGAAATCTATTACATGTATATCGTGTACAGTGCGAATGAACAGCCAATGATTCTTTATCTACTTGTGAGTATTTTGATTTCAAGTAATCGAATTTGGGATTTCAATATATGAAAATAAATAGTTGTGGAGAGCTTACCTTTGCTATATTAATTTAGGTGTTGTGTGTCAATGGGGGTTCAACACTACAGCATTTCTCTTGTCTATTGTCTTGACGTTTATACTCTTGCCAGATGGTAAAGCATACACTTGGTGGTATTTCTTCATAGCGGGGCCTCTCGTATGTTCTTATTCGATCTACGTGAAGTATTATCCCTTTTTATTCTACTGCATCTACACTACTGTTGCATTGGGATTACTCATATATCTAATCGTGTTCTACGTGAGGTGGAAGTGTACCAGACCGAAGAAAGTACTAAAACCCAAGACCGAGCTGATTTCCGAAAGAAACATGACTATGGTTTAACCACTTTCCAAGTGTTTGTACTTTTGTTTCCTGTGTATTTCCGAAAGCTTTAAAAAGAACAGAATTACACTACCTAATTTCCACCAAAGAAAAAGTGAAAGAAACTTTTAAACTATCATTGGTTAAAAGTTAGGGGAAATTGTTAATCACGAAAACTATTACATTTTTTTGTTAAATTTTAATTTGTTTTTTTAATACGTGTGAACTCTCCAAAACTTTCGTCTTTTAGAACCGGAGGTAGTCACTAATCAGGCTCAGGTAGGTAGTGTAATTCTGTTCTTTTTTTGGTCAAAGAGTCATATATGTATCTAAAAAGAAATATACAGATATACCTAAGTAAGACAAAAAATCTTAACATTGATACTCTTCTTGATTAGTTTATTGTTTGACAACATATTTTCTTTATTGGTTAATCAAAAATGTTATCTACATCCGTATATATAACCAATATGGTAGAGAAGTGCTTACTAACAAGAACAAATATTTCTGATATCAGTTGAATTCAAAGAACCTATATCCATAAAACTTGCAAATCAGGAAATTTTAACGCAAAGGACATTTGAACTAACTTTGTTGAAACCGTAACGAAGAACGATAGATGCGATAGATGACTAAATAATGATTGGGTAGGGGAAGATTGAAAAAAACCACATGAAAATTGGCTTCCTTGACAGTTCACAAAATGGTAGCCATAAAATGGGTAGGGGAAGACAAAAAAAGCCACTTTAAATTATCTCATACATTTACCCTCGACCTTGCAAAACATTATTGGATTGAATCTGCCAATTTAATTTGTTAAAACCTTACTAAGCTTGTTAATTTATATGTTTTTCTTTTCAAGTATTTACTCAAATACATCATCCATTTTTCCCCGTCAATGACATCTAATTAATTCAGGTGCATAGCTTGATTAGCATAAATGTTTTTAGGCCATACAACTTTGGCAGACTAAACTCAAATTTTGAAGTTGTTTCCATTTAACCACTTTTAGACTTCTGATTTTGTATGGTCGTGTTTTTCCTCTCTCCAGCTATATCACAAAATTCTAAAATAAGAAACGTCAAATGGAGAGGTGGGGATCGTAACTGGAGAAAACAGGGTTCAATTCAATGAATATGTTTTGACTATTGTACGAAGAGACCGTACGGTTTCTTAGCAGGAAGACACTCGCACGCACATTTAAACGAGCAAGAAAAGAAATGACCAATTCCACATAATTCAAAGTTTTAAAATAAGAAAAGCATAACATCAATTGATCTTTTGAAATTTGGTAACGAAGAGAAAGACAATAAAGAACCGAAAGGTTAAAAAACAAAATCACGAGCAAATAAATAAAGGTTTGATTTGATTTTTGAACTTTCTCTAAAAGCATGATTCCAATGTGATGCGTCACTTCGTCATGCATTATCATTTCCTTTTCTTTTTGGTATCATATCATCAATGCTTTTTTTACCGATAATCCGTAAAACTAGGCAAACACGAAACAATATAGTTTTACAGGTTTTTTTTATCATTCCCACGACTCTACTGTGACATTTAAAAAATCTAGCAATTACACAATTCTACGTAGAAAAGTAGCCCGTAGCAAAAAAAGAAGAAGAAAAAATGGGTTTTTAAACACTCTTTAACAAATTTACATGACTTTTAACAGAACTAGTCCTAGCGATAATAATACTGCTGATCTTGTCGATCTTTGAAAAAATCTTCAAACATGTGGGGTTGAGGGTATAGAAAATAATTTAGATGGTGAGGTTTTCGATGATGCAATGGGAAAATATACCCATAGGAGAAGATATTTTGTTGGAGACGAAAGAAGGTGGGGAACGAACTCAAGACATAAGTGGAAAACAGTTGTATACTTGTATAGATGTAGGCGTAATGGCTATGCGTATAGGGTGCATTAATATGTTTAAACGGGAAGTTAGGAATGTAGTAAGGATAGTAGACGCATACATTCGAGTATTCGATCCTAATCTGGAAAATTCAATTAGAATTATCTAAAGGGTTTCACAAAATGGGAAAATATGCCAAAAAGGGTTTGACTATGAGAACTATAAAGTAGAGCGGGAAAGATAACCGGCAAACAAATCGGATCAAATCACATTTGACTATTATTTAGTAGTAGTCAATGCTAAGGGCTTTGGTCGAGTGAAAGCCTTCTTTCGAAACCAAGTCGTAGTGACGAAAGGAAGGCAGACGATGTTGGACTAGGCATAGTTCTAGTTAGTTTTAAAGTTAATTATGTGCGCATACATCATCATGCACAAGTCAATTTTGTGGTGGAATTTTTGAGTATTTATTCTTTGACAATAAGATTAATTTGTTTCATTGAGCATCTGATAAGACTTCATATATGTTAAAGATTGATTATGTTTTTGACAAGTTTTACCATTTGACAAACAAATCTTTCACTATCTTAAGTTCGACCACCTTTGACTTTTAATATATCAAAATCGGCCGGATTTGTTAGACCCAAGGCGGATCGAAATATTGTTATATATAATCATGCCATTGATTAGCAAACAGAAAAATTCAACATTCGGAATCATGGATATATACGAGTTTGAGATTTAGGTCAAGTATTTAATTAGCTGGCATTTCTTTTTTATTTTTGTAAAATTAATTGGTATATCTTTAGTTTCAATGTTCATATGAGAGGATTTTGTAAGTAATCAACGAGGGCAAAAAAAAAGCTATGACTGAGGATTTTGTTAGGTATCAATAAGAATTTTTTTTTTTTGTTGATTAATATATTCTAATCTGAAACTCTTACGTCAACTCGGACCAATATTTAAGGAAGAAAAAATGTATTATAGACTATGTAGTCTCTTCTCAAATGGACTATATAATCTCTTCTCAAATGAATTTTGAACTTCCGATTTTTAGGCCAGCCAACCAAATTTTGATATCGATATATATGTGTGTGTATACAGACAATCAACATGGAATTCATGATTGATGTTAGATCTGAGATAGCACTCGTTAAGACGGGTTATCAAAGATGTGAGTTTAGGAAACTGGAAGCTTAATTTAACTCGAAAAATATCAGGAAGATTACAAAGATGTTATCTCGCCGACAAGCTTGGCGAGATGATCTGTGATGAACAAGAGGAGAACTGAAAATAAAGTAAAGTGGATGCAAAAACCTAGTGATTTTAGATGATCTCGGATGCCTTTTCACGAATGGGGGGAGTCTTCAATATATAGTGTTGATAGATCGGCTGATTGGTGAATATTTTCCTCCCGGTGAGATGGAAAACTTTATTTTTTGCGATATAGAAAACTTCCTCTTGTTCTTGATATCCTTTCATCCTTTAAGTCGGCATGAGGGTTTATTACATTTTTTCATAAATTGTGCCTTTTTCCTCAAGTCTTGCCTTTTTGTTGAGAAGATTAGGTTTAAAGTCGAATTGGGCTTTGCGATTTTACTAATGACGACGGGCTCAGGGAAATGTGCTAATTTCTCCTCTAACAATTTGACAACAAAAATAATAAAATATGGTGAAGACTCCTTCATTCGCTCGACACATTATACTACTCTAGAAAGACTGAAAGAATCAGTTGCTATCGAAAAAGGATTCCTCACAAGAAAATACAGAATTTTGGCGTCACGAAAATAAATCTTACCATAGAATTAAGGATTAACTAGAAAGAGATTGCTATATGATTTATCAACAAAACAAAGTTATATATATGACAGAGATAGACTATAAAGACAAAAACAATTAAAGTCAAAAGAAATTTCATAGTTCCCTGAGAATATCAGTGAACATATTTGCATGTTAGTGAGTCAGTCTCACGCTCACATATAGTAAGCAAACAAATAATTACAATGAACTCTCACACTACAAAACCCCATTCGAGTTAAGCCCTAAATTTAATATCCCAACACAAAACTCTGACATAAATAATAATAATAATAATAACTCGACACATATACATATATCGTAAAGAGTTAAAAATCACTTCTCCAGATAACCTGCAATAATGGATGTAAAATAAAAAACTAAAGAAAATAAACATTGTGCACTAAACTAGTAAGCATTGATTGTGGTCAATGTGAGATGATCACTCAAACACAGAGACTTGCATTTGGTATGCGACATCAACGCAGGTAATTTTACAAACCAACAAAAAAAGTAATGGTAGGAAATCAAAGTTGAGCTGACACACTTGTTTGTTAGAGCCCACATTGATTGAGTAATATTTTGTTTCAGACAATACTTTGTTCCAATGCATTTATCCAATGCATTTCTTATTTTCTTTTTATCAACAAGTCAATGTGAGATGATCACTCAAACATAGAGACTTGCATTTGGTATGCGACATCAACGCAGGTAATTTTACAAACCAACCAAAAAAGTAATGGTAGGAAATCAAAGTTGAGCTGACACACTTGTTTGTTAGAGCCCACATTGATTGAGTAATATTTTGTTTCAGACAATACTTTGTTCCAATGCATTTCTTATTTTCTTTTTATCAACAAATCAATATGAAAATTATAGCATTAAAAAGTATTTTGCTTATTCTAAAGGGAAATATTTAACCAAAAAAGGGAATATATGTTCACATATGTGGCGACCAGTAACATAGCGTATATACAAGTTACAACATGCAATTACATATTATAACTAGATTAAGACCCGCGTATACGCGGGTTTATTTTAAGATTTTCTAATAAAATCAGAGAAAAGTATTTAACAAAAATTTGATCACTTTTATTGTAAGCAAAATAATATTTAAAACCCGATAAGAAATATCTAAATAAAATAAGATCGATAATCTTTTTACGTTTTTATTATAATTGATATTCTTTTTTGAATTCATGATATGAAAAATGAATTAATTTTTTTTTATCCAATATAGAAAAGCTTATATATGTCTAAATCTGATCAACTGATTAATTCAATAAAATATTATTATTTCATTCAAGAGATTTCAATTGATGAAATCTTTATTTAATAATATTTTACCTAACAATATTGAAAATTAAACTATTGAAAATTAGAATATCGGTTCATTATATTTTCTTAATATTAATTTGTTGCTTGATAATTATTTTGTTAGTTTTTCTATTTATATTGTTTTTTTCTCAATCTTTTTTTTTGCCTCAGACCATTATAAATTTTCATTTTCATTTTCATTATTAGTTATTTTTTTATAATTATTTCGCTAGTTTTTATATATGTTTAACATTTTTCAATTAACATGTCTTCACTGATTTTGCTAATTTTGATTTATATCCAACTGATATAGGTTAAATATTATTCATTGATACCATGAATTTTAAATACATGATTTTTATTTTTTCTAATGAGAGAAAAGATTATACAAAAGATAGAAACACACAGTTGAATCGCTATAGCTTATTATATATTGGTCTTTTTCCTTGTCGTAATGGGAATATAAACACATATCTCAATTTTGTGAGTTATAAAAATCTTAGCGATCATGTAGTAAACTTTCAGAGACAAGATTTTTAAATTAGAGAAAGAAAATCAAAAAGATTTGATGAGTTTGTTAATGAGAAAAAAAGACAACCTTAACTCTCTTTTTATAGGGGTTCAAGTAACCTATTCCATGCAATTATAAGAAATTTAGTTTACATAACCTTTTCCCTGTAAACTAAATTTTTTATGTAAACTGAATTTCTTATGTACTAATATGATTTAATTTATTTCATTAATATGAATTTTATATGTTTTTGGATAATATAAATTTGATGAATGGGAAACTTTTTTCTATTAGGATCTGACAAATATTTTTTTTTTCTTTTAACTATAAAAGTTTTTTTTTTTAAACAATTTCCTTTATCTAATTTTTTTTAATTATTACTTTTTTCTTTTTTTCCAAGACACGTGTCACGATCTTAACGGACATAACATTAAAAGTGACACATATCGCGATCTTATAAATTATAAAAATCTAAAAATCCTACGCGTCGCAACCATATCGCGCGCATCCAACTTTATATAATAAGATAATGAAGTTTAAAATTAATTCAATTACATACAATAAGAAAACATATATCTGTATGTGCATACAGACAATGAACTTTTAATCGTTTACAAAAAAATACATATTAGGGAGTATTTTGCAAGAGCAATTATTGTGAAATAAATGTTTTTTCGTTACATTTCAGAATTTAATTATAAAATGTACGTAATTAGTTTAATAATTCAGAAAAAGCATAATCATAAAAATTCACTAACTTATGCATACAATACATTATAGCAAAATATTTTAGAGGGGAATATGAAGAAAAATTATACGCAATACGTGCTGCGTGCATGTGTTATGATCATTAGTTGGTCATCCATATGTACCAGTCTCACAAGATCCACAATTAAGAAAAGAAACCCTAACATGGAATTCATGATTGACTTTTATAAAAAGTTATAGGAAACACATTAAAAGTATAAAAATTACAAAAAAAGGTCAAAAAATTGTCAAGACTCCTCCATACGCTCGACATACTACTCGTGAAAGAATCGTTTGCTATCCAAGAAGGATTCCTCCACGAATCTATTTGTAACAATCTCACAAGATACACAATTTAGGCGTCACAAAAAGAAATCTTACCATGTTTAAGTGTGGCGCTTAAGTGATATTTTTGGTTAAGGATTGGCGGAATAAGTGATTTTTGCTTTCCACTTACTGATTTTTTATCATATCATTAATGTAATGCTATTATACACTAATCAAAATCACAAATTTGCATTTAATAGCAGTTGTTAAAACCGTGCTATCCTAAATGTGCTATTAATGCTCTTTTTCTTTTGTAGTGGGAATTGAATTAAGGATTTACTAGATAATTTCTATATGATTTTAGAAACAAAGAAAACAGTTTTCTATATGATAGAGATAGACTATGAAAACAAAAACAAAAACAAAACTCAAAAGATATTGTATAGTTCTTGCAAACGTTTGGTAATTTTACAAACAAAAAACAAAAGTAATGGTAGGAAATCAAAGTTGAGCTGACACACTTGCTTGTTTGTTCCCACATTGGTTGGGTAATATTTTGTTTCGGACAATACATTTTGTTCCAATTAATGAAGTTTTAAAATTAATTCAATTACAGACAATTATAAAATATATACTCCCTCTGTTTCAAAATATAGGGGTTTAAGACTTTTTTTTTTGTTTCATAATATAAAGTATTTAACTTTTTGGTTGCTTTTTACTTTATTAATTGTGCATATTGTTTTTTCATTGGTTGAATTGTTTTGGAATTAAATGAATAATTAAAAAATTAAATGAATTTTTAATTCTTGTGTCCAACCCTAAAATCCCTTATAATATGAAACATAGGGAGTACGTGGTTTATATAGCATTTTGCAATTGTTTGATAAGCATATTAGGGAGACAATACATATTAGGGAGTATTTTTCAATTGTTTAATAAGCATATAAATTTTGCAAGAACCATTATTGTGAAACAAACATTTTTCGTTATACATTTTCAGAATCTAATTATAAAGTGTAATAAATTTAATAATGCATAATCATTAAAATTCACTAACTTATGCATACGATACATTGTAGTAAAACATTTTATAGAAGAATATGAAGAAAAATTGATATCGTTCATAAAAATTTCGTAATATTGTTTTTTAACCAATCCTATCACTACAAGAAAACAAGGGCTTTTCCAACGGCCAGAACCGTCGTTTTGCCGTTGGAAACAGCCAACACAAACGGATTAGCGACAAAAAAAGTCATCGGGACTATCAGGTGGCTAATTTATCGTCCTCGTAAATCCGTTGGAAATGGCCGACGGATTTGCGACGGATTTGCGAGAGATCCGTTTTCCGACGGATTTGCGAGAGACCCGTTTTCCAACGGCTTTCCAAGGATATTTATAGCATTGGTTTTTCGTTGTTAAACCGTCAGGTCCACATAAGCGACGGAATCCCAACAAGTGGATTCCAAGTGTTTTCGTTGGTTGATTCCCAAGAGATTACCAATCGTTTAATTAGCGTTGGACTTGCCAGAGCTCATCTTTTGCAACGGATTTCAGAGAGATTGTTTACCGACGGGTTTGCAATGGAATATTTACCAACGGATTATCAAGGGATTGTTTTGCAACGAAATCAAGATGGTTTGCCGATGAAAATTTGTAAACTTTTAAAAAAAAAAATTGCCGCCAAAATAGAAACCAAGAGTTAAAAACCAATATATTACATGATAGTAGATTGTTTAAGTAATCCAACATCACAATTTCAAGCATCTAAATACGAAACTAGAATAGTAAGTCTTATCCAAAAACCAAAACATTAGTGTATTTCAAAGCATTCAGATTACATGCATTAGAATTAGAACTATGGCATATCCGGCCACTTGCTTTTCATAAACGCCTCCATTTTAGAGACTCAAGTCTGTGTAGAGGTGAGCTCCTTGTGTACTACACAGCCTCTCTTCTGTTTCTGCTTTGGAAGCTTCCAAAGCATCAACTTTGGCTTTAAGCTCTTCGTTCTGCTGAAGGAGGTCTTCATTGTAGTCAGCAAAGAATGCTGTTGCGGGATCCGTTTCAACAATCTTACCCAGCCCTGAACGACGACCTTTGCGGAGAGGAATCTCCTGCAAAAGCAAACCAAGACAAGTAAGTTATAAGACAAGAGAGAACTATCAAAACAGACAAGAGATATAACTATCAAGACAAGATATAAACAAGTGCGGAAGTGAGCTACAAGAGATAGAAATATCAAGAACTATGCTACAAACTAAAAAAAAAAAACGAAAGTGAGAAGAAAAACCGGAAAGGAGTCTTAATCATATAAACATAAGCTACAAAATCAAAAAAAAAAAATAACGTAAATTAAAACAAAAAATAAGCAGAAACAAGTCTTAAACATAAGAGGCATAACATGAACCTATGCTACAAAATCAAAACCAAAACTTAACAGAAACAAGAAGTTCAAGAAAATCAGAAATGAAAATCAATCAGCAAATGTTCTTGAACGCCAAGTGTTAAATACGTGCATGTGTTATGTTAAGTTGATCATCCATGTGTATTAATCTCACAAAATCCACAATTTAGGCGTTAAGCCGTGAAGAAATAAATCCTAGCATGGAATTCACGATTTACTTTCTTTACAATACTATAGGAAAGACGTCAAAAAAAAAGTTCATAAAATGGTCAAGAATCATTTGATATTCAAGGAGTTCTCCACGAACATCCATGTGTAAGTGTAATTATCTCACAAGATACACAATTTATGCGTCATGAAAAGAAATCCTACCATGGAATTACTGATTGACTGGAGAGAGTTTTCTATATGATTTTATCAACAAAAATAAAGTTTTCTATATGATTGAGATAGACTATAAAAACAAAAACACAAACAAATAAAGTCAAAAGAAATTTTATATTTGCGTGTCAGTGAGTCATCAGTCTCACGCTCACATATAGTATAAGCAAACAAATAATTATCAGTGAACATATTTACAATGAACTCTGACATGCACTAGAAAACCCCATTCCAGTTAAACCCTAATTTAGTCTTAGCAAAAATAAAAAAACCCTAATTTAACAGATAATATCCCAACACAAAACTCGGACACATTTAATAGTAATAACTCGACACACATATATATACATCCTAAAGAGTTACAAATCACTTCTCCTGATAACCTGCAAATCTGTGTAGAATAAAAACTAAAGAAACTAAACATTGTGCACTAAACGAGTAAGCATTGTGTGTGGTCAATGTGAGATCACTCAAACACAGAGACTTGTCCGTTACAGCTACAAGAGACAATAGACTCAGCACATTATAGATATTCTCATATTCCATGTTCTTTTTGGAGTCGCTGCGACCAGCTATAGCGCGATAAAAAAAATAGTCACAAACGGAGACGTACTATTAAAAAAAGTTGCTGTTTTAAAAAGAGTCGACGTTGTTAAAATATAGATTACGAAACAGAGTAAAAAGAAAACAGAGTATATTTAATCTCGAACATGTTTTTACATCAGGGTTTCAATGTGTTTAAATACTAAGACAACAACACAACTAACAGTTGCGACTCTCTTGTGTAAACACAACCTAACCAAGAGTCACAACTTTACAAAGACATCGTTTAATACAAACATTATAATAACTTAGAAACATTAAGACTAAACTCAATTATATTCCAACAGACGTAACGTAACACGGTAACAGTTGCAAGGAGTTGTCGCAAGGCACATAACCGTCGCTTGAAATTTTCAGCGACACATTCCTCCTCCTGGTCCTGGGACATCTCTGTCTCTGCTATCGTCGTTTTTCCTTGTTGCTTGCCATCTGAGGCAGCTGCTAGCGGCTCTTCTCCGAACAGGCATATTTAAATAAAAAAGTTATGTAACGAAAATGTTGGGATCGTTTCTTCTTAGATTGGTCCCTACAAAGAGCTTTCTTCAAGCTTAAAATAATTTGAACAGTCCTAAGTCAATTATTTTACTTCTTCTATTTCACTCATTCTACCTTAGGTGAGAAGTTGCCCTTTTTTTTTGCTTTTAGAAATTGAGACAATATAAACGAGAGTGCTTGGACTCTTTTTCTTCATAAACTGGACATTACAAATATCTCTCTTTCTTTCTAAGTATGGAATCAAAATTGCTTTTGGTTACTCAATCGGGCAGCGTTGATGCGTTGTATTCTCTTATTAAAGAGGATCCATGCATTCTTCAGAAAATCGATGATTTACCTTTCATCCACACACCACTCCATGAAGCTTCATCTACCGGGAAGATAGATTTGGCAATGGAACTAATGATTCTAAAACCATCTTTTGCCAAGAAACTAAACGATGATGGGTTTAGTCCATTGCATCTCGCTGTCGAGAAGCAGCAAGCTGAGTTAGCAGTAGAGCTAGTCAAGTTTGATCCTAGTCTTGTTCGTATTCGTGGAAGAGGAGGTACGTAATTACCTCAATACATTAATTATTAATTGTTCTCCGAATATGTTTAAATAAATATATAATATACAGTTACGTACTTGGATGATAGATTTGAATTCTTTTTTCCTTTGCTCATAACGACAGGTATGACAGCATTGCATATTGTGGCAAAGAAAGGTGACGCGGATCTTCTCACAGAGCTTCTCAGAGCATGTCCTGAGAGCATCAGAGATGCGAATGCAAATGGAGAAACTGCTTTACACATCGCAGTCATGAACAAAAAATATGAAGAGCTCCAAGTCCTCACATGGTGGATGCAAAGAAGGCGCGAGAAAGATGATGGCTCCACTGAGAAACACGTCCTTAACAGAGGCGACCGTAATGGCAACACGGCCTTGCACCTAGCGGCGCACGAGAATGATCACAAGGTATATATGTTCTTTTTCTTTTTCTCTTCTTCTGTGAACTGTATGATAGATAGATCTTGTCTAACAAACATTTATATATATACACAGGGAGTGAAACAGCTGTTGAAATGCATGTCTTTGAACCGAAACATCAAGAACAAAGCTGGTATGACAGCCCTAGATGTCTTACAAGACAATGGCTCTCACGTGAACAAAGCTACTGAGAAACTCATAGAAATATCAGGAGGTAAGACTGGTGAATCTCTATCCGAAGTCGAGAAGATGTCTGTCTTCTTGAGAAAACCGGTCACATTCAGGGAATATTGCTCAACGGGCATCGCACGATACAGGAGCCAAACGTCAGACGGAACACGAGACGTTCTTCTAGTGATAACAGCTCTGGTCATCACAGCTACTTATCAGTCAGCGGCACAAGACATACGTGAAGTGTCCGATATTAAAGGAGCCATATTAGAAGTGTTCAACACTGCTGCATTTCTCTTTTCTATTGTCTTGACGTTTATACTCTTGCCAGCTGGTAAAGGAAACACTTGGTGGTATATCTTCATAGCGGGGCCTCTCGTATGTTCTTATTGGACTTCGATCTACATGAAGTATCAACCCTTGCTACTCTACTTCATATATACCCCTGTTGCAATGGGATTACTCATATATCTAATCGTGTTCTACGTGAGGTGGAAGCGTAGCAGACAGGAGAAAGTACCGAAAACCAAGACCGAGCTGATTTCTGAAAGAAACGAGACTATGGTTTAAGTGTTTAACCACTTTCCAAGCGTTTGTAGTTTTGTTGTTTCCTATAAAACTTGTATGTTTTTGAATAACTTTCCTGTTTAAGGTTCAATGTAAGCTTTACTTAAGGAAGAATAACAAGTGTTTGCTTGGTAGAAACCCATTTTTTATATTTGACCTTAAAAGGGGATTCAATACATCCAGCACATACATATATAGATAGGTTTCTAAGAGTTTATAAATCAAAAAGTGCAATGAAGAAGAAAGAAATGAGGTTCTAAGATGAGGAGGTTACTGCAACTTGGGTTGTTTCTTTATCTTTGGCCTCCTTAAGTTGCTTCCATTTCTCAACGGTATCGATGATCTCCCCTGTTTTGATCAGGTATCTCACCTTCTGTCCATCCTCAAGGACCTTATGACCCACCCGGCTTATCACATCCTTGTCTTTTGAATACAGCATCACGTTTGAGCTGTGGATCGGTGCTTCGATCTGCAAAAAACATAATACTATCAAACAGCACTAGAGTTTAGCCAAAGAAGAAAAAAAGTGTACAAGCTACAAAATATGGACAGACCTTAACAATTTGGCCAGGCTCTCCTTCTTCTCGGCTCTTCATGTGTTTAGTCTTGAGGTTCACGTCTTTGATCACTATGGTACTGTTGTGGGTGAAGATCTTGGTGACTTCTCCAATCTTGCCCTTGTCTCGTCCAGATATCACTTTGACTGTATCTCCAAACTTGACATGCATCTTGTGCAGCACTGGAAGACTGTTTGGTTTGCATTCTTTTCGCTCCCAACGCTTCAGCTGATAATGGTTAAACACACATATCACACAACATTGACATCAACAACAACAACACAATCATCCAAAAAAATAAGTTTTCTTGTGGTTCAAAGTTAAGAAATAATGCAGAAGGAGAAGTAACGACTAACCTTTGCTTGAACAAGACATGGGTTCTCTGCAGGCTTGACCTGCCATTTGAGTAACAAAAAGAAGCTAAGTAAGGAACCATTTTTGCATTCAACATGAAAACATCAAGCAAAAGTTGCAAAAAACCATAATTTCCTCTGTAAAAATGTGAGCTTGCGCAGATGTTACTTCATGACAGAGTTTAGTAGTAACAGTCAAAAACATTGACATTGCATATATATACTTCAATATCTCACAGTAAACAAAACCCATATTGCAGAAACTCAGAAATTTATCAAATTTCACTTGCTTGAGAGAGATTTGTTGAACTAGATAATGGAAGTTTCTCCTCCATATCTAAAATTGAACAAATGAAATCTCTAAATCCTTACAGCTACATACGAAAATGTGACGAAGTTATTCGGTCATAAAAATGTAACAATTTCGTTATAATATTGTGACCAAAACAAACATAACTAGTATTTGTAACTAATTGTGACGAATTTGTTATGAAATATATAGTTACAAATATTGTTACGGTTTTGTGATGAAATTGGGTAACTAGATTAATACGGTTTTGGTATAAAATTTACGTCACACATGGTTACAAAAAATTGGTTGGTATCTCGTCACAGTTAATGACTGTTTTAATGACCTTTAGATTTAATCATAGATTGTGACTTAATTGAAACTACTTTGTGACTAGGCTAAAACCATATGTAGACATTACATAATTAAATAAAAAAATATCTTCAATTCTGAAAAAATAACCCAAAAAACAACTGGAAAGTAATAAAAATAACATAATTAAGAATCGGTTTATATAGGTTAAAACTTGATTAAAATTCGTAAAATTATAATAAGGTATAAGTAGAAAGAACTAGCTGATTAAATGTAATAGGCCAAAGTTCTCTATATTTTATTTTGAACTTTTGATATCAAATTTGATATAATAAATGTTTGATTCACATTCACCCTGCTTAAATAATTAAATACATAGATACTACAGTTTATGTCCATAAATAAATATAATTGATTAATTTCTATCAGACAGCTCATCATCTCTCTCTATCAGTCACGCAACTTTTTTTTTGTGTGGTCTCTTTGTATTCTGCAGAAAAAAACGAAAAAGTAGGAACCTAAAGTTACAAATTTTCGAGCTGAAACACAAATCAAGAGGAAAAACGAATAAAGATTTCTGTTGTAGATTGCGAAGCTCATAGGAAAATCGACGGTCTTGCCCAGAAACTGTTTTCTCTCTACTCAGTTCCCCGTCAAAGTTTTTTCTTCACATAGAAATCCTGATTCCGATTTTACCCCCAAATCCAGAGCAAATAGAGTCTAAATGAAAGTGAATCGAGCTCGTCCATCATTTTGATTTCATGTATGGGAGGGAATGAATCGGGCCAGCATGTGTGTAAAGTTTGCAATGTCGTCTTGAAATCAGCCTGGTAAATTCTAGTGCCATAGTAGCGTGTATAGACTTTGTTGGGCAGTTGGCTAAATTGTCTTCAGTTTTTAGAAGAGTTTTGATTAATTTTCTTTTTTAACTTATTTTTTAATTGCTGTAAAAAAAATTATTTTTTTAATTATTATTCAAATTTTGAGAAAGAAAATGTTCTTTTGAAACAAATTAAAAATAGTAAAGCTCTTTTTTTCTAATTATTCACCAACTTTAGGTTTTTAGCTCTCCCAAAACTAGGAAAAAATGTATTGAAACTTTTAAAAACTTTTAAGTTCTAATGAAACACTATTATCTCACGGAGTGCTCGAGCTCAGCCTCACGATGTATGCTATGTAAACTCAGTTCCCCCGATCCCGCTCCCAGAGCCGATCTAGGAACTTAGGCTGTCGTCAAAACAAAAAAAAAAAAAAAAAAAAAAAAAAAAAAGAAACACTATTATCTTGGGTTTTCCACTTACAAGAAAAAAAACAGTTTATCGATAGCCATTTCTAAATATATCGACTTTTTATCTCCATGTGGACTGATCACGGACATCTTCCTTCTTAAAAGTTGTGCTCTAGTTTAATTGTTCGAATTGGTGTCGTGAATGCTGCTTTAGATCTTTGTATAGAACAAAGCAGCCGATAGAGGCTTTAAAGGGATTTTGACCTTAATTGTATGCTTTACATCAAGTGTATGCTTTACTGCAATTTTAGACTTCGTCCTAAGTCCTAACACACTTGTTTAGTATAGTTACACCCTCATCTTCTTTAAACTATATGATAGAATAGATAGATAGATCTCGTCTAATAAATGGTTGCCTGTGAAACCTTTATATATACACAGGCCGTAAAGCAGCTGTTGAAATGCATGTCTTTGAACCGAAACATCAAGAACACAAATAGTCTGACAGCCCTTGATGCCTTACGAGCCAGTGGTTCTCACAACATGAACAAAGCTACTGAGATAAACATAATAAAAGCAGGGGGTAAGACCGGGGACTCTTTATCCGAGGTCGAGACAATGTCTGTCTTCTTGAGAAAACCTGTCACTTTCCGGGAGTATTGTTCAACGGGTATGGCACGTTACAGGAGCCGCATGTCAGACGGAGCAAGAAACTCTCTTCTAGTGATAACAGCTCTGATCATCACAGCTACTTATCAGTCAGCATCACAACCTGTAGACAGCGACAAACAACTAGATTTCGGATTTTTCATATCAGAGATTGTGTTACTATGGGGATTCAACACTACAGCGTTTCTATTGTCCATTGCCTTGACGTTTATACTCTTACCAGTTGGTAGAGCATACACTTGGTGGTATTTCTTCATCACGGTGCCTCTCATATGCTCTTACGTGATTTCGGTGTACAAGAAGTATTCTCCATCTATATTCTTCTACATGTATGTGATCGTTGCCTTGGTGTTTCTCATATATATGCTTGTGTTCTACGTGAGGTGGAAGCTTACCACACAGAAGAAAGTACCAAATCCCAAAACCGAGATGGTTTCTGAAGGCTCAAAGACCATGGTTTAGCCACATCTCACGCATTTGTACTTTTGTTTCCTGTAAAATTCGTGTGTTTCATAGCTTTGGAATATATCTTACCTGTGTAGTAAGCCTCAATGTAAGCTTCAAAGTAAGAATAAGAAAGTGTTTGTTTGGTATAAATTTTTATACTTTACCTTAAAAAGGGATTCAATACATCCAGCAGATACATATAGATAGGTCTCTTAAGAGTTTATAAATAAAAAATGGCAATGAAGAAGAGAGAAGTGAGGTTCTAAGATGATGAGGTAACTGCAACTTGGGTTGGTTCTTTATCCTTTGCCTCCTTAAGTTGCTTCCATTTCTCAATTGTTCGACATTTCCCCTGTTTTGATCAGATATCTGACCTTCTGTCCATCTTCAAGGACCTTGTGACCCACCTGGCTTATCACATCCTTGTCTTTTGAATACAGCATCACGTTTGAGCTCTGGATCGGTGCTTCGATCTGTAAAAACATATTACATTTTGCAACCAATCTTCAACTTCCGCCAAAGAAAAAGTGAAAGAAACTATTAAAAACTATCATTGGTTAAAAATAGGGGAAATTGTTAATCACGAAAACTAATACATTATTTTTTGTTAAATTTTAAGTTGTTTTTTTTTAATACGTGTGAACTCGCCAAAAATTTCATCTTTTAGAACCGGAGGTAGACTGGTAGCTAATTCACCAATTCTGTTCCCTTTTTTTTGTTAAAGAATCATAAAACAATATATGTATTGCAGAGGACATCAAACTATATATGTAACGACGGGGTTTCTATTTATGGGCCAGTTTTTTTTTTAATTGATTTGAAACGCCCAAGAGGCCCAAGACCCCTTTTCTTTTCTCGATCGTGAGCTTCTCAAAGGAGATGCTTCTCCTTCCTCCTCGAGAACCCTAGCGCCGACCTGCAAAAGAGAGAGAGAGAGTTGCGAGAGGTTGAGAGAAAAGTGAAAGAGAGGAAGTGAGTGGTCATGTAACGAGGGGAGAGAAGTAGAGAGAAGGAGAGAGAAGGTGAGAAGACGTAGCGGAGGAACCGAGAGTGAACGATCACGAACTCCACCGCCAGATCTCACCACCATCGCCGATCTGACGCGGCGAGGTGGATACGGAGGTGGAAATGGCGGTTTGTGTGGAAGCAGAAATCAATCAAGCATGCAAGGAACGATCTGGTAAACATTCATGTTGTGGAGGTTTTAAAAACTAAGGCAGCGTGGAAGAGGCAACTTCGGAGGCTTGTAAATGGCGGAAGAGATGTCGGTTTTCTGAGGCGTTGGTTTAGTTATGACCACCATCAACCCATGATGGTGGGAATGTCAAGCCAAAACCCTAGTTCCACCGGAGGCGTCGTGTGAAAACGTTGTTTCCTGGTCAAGTAATTGCTGGAAACCTGCAACATTAATCTCAGGAAAACAGTGTGCATGAAGGCTACTTTGGAGGACGTTACCAGACACAAAAGAACGACTTAGACCACGTCGAGTTACCCCTGGAAAGGTGTCACTGCAGATAATTCATAGGACCAAACGGTGTATCGATCGGAGTTATGGTCCATCCATAAATCGCTGTGGAAGTTGGTCCAGTATGATCCGGATCCGTCATTTCCGAAAACAGTTTTAAAGTTTTTATGCCACTTGTTCAAGTGATCGTAACTGACGCGTTAGGTATCCGATGTGGTCGAAACTTCGTGGAGAGCGTGATGGTACTACAAGCAGAAGAATCAACGGTGGGATCGAAAAGTGGACGGTTCATTCCTGAGTTATTCATGCGTTTCCGTGGCTCTTCATCAAGCTATCTTAATCGGCAAGTATTTAAAGGTGAGGATGACTCCAATTGATTCTATGAGTTATGCTTGATTGCTTGATAAATAATTATGAATATAAATGTAACACATCTCAGATATATTGCATTTACGTTTTCTTAAAATGAAAATTAATATAAAAAGAGAGTATATAATTCTTACTATAATAACAGGGTGTCAGTTGACCCCATATAGCCTCAAGTGGCTTCGCCATTGGGTGGCACAACGTGCATGTGGATTAGTGCTGGGCACGGATGGGTACCCACCAAAATTTACATCAAATTATCTTGAATTTCATAACTTTGATCTTTTAACATATTTTAGTGAAAAATGTATATGGAGAGGCAACAATGAAATATTCAAAGTATATCATATTGTATAAGAGATTTAAGAAAAATGGTTTTTTTTATAGAGACTATGGTTTCTTGGTAAAGAAAATAGTGAAAAATCAGAAATTCGGTAACAAGTTAGTTGAATTTACGCGAGCTTTAATATATCTATTGTTTAATATATCTATGAGTAATCAATTATTGCTATTTCAACTATTTATAATATTTGGCGATATGTTTTCATCCAGAAGTTGCATACAAAAATTCAGATGAAGAATATTCAAATGATATTTTAGTATATAACGAGATTGAATAAAAGTGGTCATGGAGATTATGGTTTTTTGATAAAGAAAAATAGATAAAAAAACAAAAATTTCTAACAAAAATTTAAAAGAAGAATATTCAAATGATATATTATTATATAAAGTGATTGAAGAGAAGTGGTTGTCACGTAGAGATTATGCTTTCTTGATAAAGCAAAACAGTGAAGATTCAGAAATTCCTTAAGATATCAAATGAGTTATAGATTCAAATAATGAGTTATAACTCATTTGTTACCTTTAGGAATTTTTGATTCTTCACTATTTTTTTTTATCAAGAAACCATAATCTGCACGTGACAACCACTTTTCTTCAATCTCTTTATATAATAATATATCCTCTGAATATTCTTCTTTTGAAATTTTGTTAGAAATTTCTGATTATTCACTATTTTTCTTTATCAAGAAACCATAATCTACATGAGACAACCACTTTTCTTCAATCTCTTTATATACTACTCCCTCTGTTTCAAAAAACTTGATATTTTAGAGTTTTTTCTTTGTTCCACAAAACTTGATTTTTCAGATTTCTTTTTTATTGTTTATTAACAAAAGTAATTTGATTGTGAGATCCAAGAATATTGTTGAATTGCTATTGGTTCATATTAATAATAAAGTGGCTAGTGAGAGAAAAATGATGCACTTAAAACTATGTATTAATTACTTCTTAATTTAGAAACAGAGGGAGTAAGATATTCTTTGAATATTCTTCTTTTGAATTTTTGTTCTCCCTTTCTA